>CP092880.1:971172-1063829 GCA_030710605.1 Cordylochernes scorpioides
AAACTCGTGATTGGTAAAATAAAACAAAACAGTACTTATCTTTATTGTAGTGTTAGTAGGGATCGGACTGGGGCCACACACATGCGAAGAGATCCCCAGACACGGAAAAACCACATATAAAACACTTTAAGCGTCTCCACACCAATTCTCCACGCTATGGGCCCCTCGCATTTCCTTAGTCCCCTCTTATATACAGACATGGCCACATTCGTCCAATGAGAAGGCGTGAGAGATTGGTTCACTAACAAACGAAGACAACATTATTCCCGCTAAAAACTGATCAGAAAAAAAAACTGAAAATGTTTGTCAATATAATTTGACAAGGTCCGCTCCATTATGTTTACCATTGCAGTAAGTTAGCACACAGTAGAGAATTCATTATAGCTGCAACAATATCATTAACATGCTGAATCAGTACAGATATGTACACTCATGGACAAAACTTAAGGAAGTTGTACCTTTTACCATGTATATCAGGATTTATATAATAACTCTGAAAGATATTTGGTGCACAATTACCTTTATTGAAGACACACGAGTTAATCAATATACACTCATGGACAAAATTTAAGGAAGTTTTACCTTTTACCATGTATATCAGGATTTAGGTAATAACTCTGAAAGATAGTTGGTGCACAATTACCTTTATTGAAGACACACGAGATAACCAATATATACTCATGGACAAAACTTAAGGAAGTTTTACGTTTTACCGTGTATATCGGGATTCAGATAATAACTCTGAAAGATATTTGGTGCACAATTACCTTTATTGAAGATACACGAGATAACCAATATATACTCATGGACAAAATTTAAGGAAGTTTTACCTTTTACCATGTATATCGGGATACAGACAATAACTCTGGAAGTTATTACAGTGACCTTTATTGAAGACACACGAGATAACCAATATACACTCATGGACAACACTTAAGGAAGTTGCACCTTTCAGCATGTATATCGGGATTCAGACAATAACTCTGAAAGATATTACAGTGACCTTTATTGAAGACACACGAGATAACCCATATACACTCATGGACAAAACTTAAGGAAGTTGTATCTTTTAGCATGTATATCAGGATTCAGACAATAACTCTGGAAGTTATTACAGTGACCTTTATTGTAGACACACGAGATAACCAAGTGTGAACTAAATTGCCTCTATCTCCTTAAGAAGAAAAAAAAAACAGATTACCGGCGACATCAAAGACTTTCCACTTAAGTTTTTTTCCATAAGAGTACACAGATGCTTATGTGAGCGATCATGGTATGCCTTTATATATATAAATACAGTAAAGCCTGTCTATAGCGCCCCCTCTAAATAGCGCCTCCCTCTCTATAGCGTCCGATTTTAAATACGTAGTACGATGCGAGATTTACATTAAAAGTGACCTGTCTATAGCACCCCCCTCTCTATAGCACCATATTTTGGTGAGTCCCAAGAGGGGGCGCTATAGACAGGTTTAACTGTATATATATATATATAAATCACCATATAGAAGAAAAGTGAAGTATAATAATAAAAAGGTGCGTGCTTACTTCGTTTGACAACTGTTTCCATTGAGCTGAAGACAGATGGTCGTGAATCACAGCACTGTACTGTACTTGGCTCTGGAATGGTGGCAACACTTACCCAGTCTCCCCACACACACTATATGTTTTGTAAATAGAGCAATCCATAAATAAATCTTTAATTAAAAAGGCATATATTGGATCAAAATATCATTTATTTTACCAATATTTCAGTTGGCTGAACGCCAACCTTTATCAAGGTGTTATAACATTTTAAAGTGTGTCAACAACAAATTATGTAGCGCTGAGTTTGTTGTTGACACACTTTAAAATGTTATAATACCTTGATAAAGGTTGGCGTGTTCAGCCAACTGAAATATTGGTAAAATAAATGATATTTTGATCCTATATATGCCTTTTTAATTAAACACTATATGTATGTAAGTGTACAACTTATATGAAAGTACATTGCTTCAACCAAGTTGTTTACTTTACCTTCAACTATAACAACAAAGCGCGATGTCCCGCTAAGAACACTGGCGCCCAACGAAAAGAAAAACAAGAGAAAGAAAAAATAATTTTAAAAAAATATAAAAACTAGCGGACGTACCCGGCTTCGCCCTGGTTTTACCCGAGTAAAGGTTTGTCTAACGAATCTCTCGATAAAGTGAACAATTTTTCCCGGTCCCTTTAAAAATACTCGATAAGTTGAATAAAATCAATATTAATTGGTTCCCTCGGTAATTGGAAGTTAAAGGAATAGTATCTTGCCTTGGAATTGTATCATTATTCTTGTCTCAAATAAATTGCCGTGTCATCCTGAATTTTGTCTTTCCTAATTTTCTTATTTAAAAATAATGTAACGTTCAGGATTCCACTCATCTTTTACTCAAGTTCCCAGCATTTCAAGTCTACAGACCTAGTAGTCTCTGTATAACGAATGAAGACACGAATGTTTCTTTTCACAAATAAATCAAACTTCTACTATCCTTACTGCGATCAAAACAGAATGGTCCAATACAGTATTAGAGCTCTATAGAAGCGGTCTGGTAGATTAAATTGGTGAAACCACTGAGAGGGTTCACTCCTGATGAACTAAGCCCTCGCAATATTTTTTCATTGCAGTAAGGACAGTAGAAGTTTGATTTATTTGTGAAAAGAAACATTCGTGTTTTAATGTCTTCATTAGTTATATATAGATGTTATTGGTTTGTATTCTCTGTACTGATCCAAGAGAACCGATATCTAACAAAGTTTGTCTTACATTAAATTCCATATATTATGTAAATATTTTTCATGCTGTTCAAATAATGGGGGGGGGGGGATCCTGACCACACCAGTCCCCTCTGGACTCTTGGAATATTTGACCAAATTCTGGTCCAAGGAGACTAGCGTGGCAACGGTACCTATTTTATAATACACCCAAGATAGTGGACATTGCTGCTGCTGTGAAAAAGATGTATGGAGACATCTGAGGCACTTCATTGGACACGACAACAACAACAGAAATTTGCATGGACCCAGAACAGCAGCTTTACACACCCAATATAGAGGACATTGCTTTGATAGAGATGTATGGGGACATCTGAGGCACTTCATTGGACACGACAACAACAACAGAAATTTGCATGGACCCAGAACAGCAGCTTTACACACCCAATATAGAGGACATTGCTTTGATAGAGATGTATGGGGACATCTGAGGCTCTTCATTGGACACGACAACAACAACAGAAAATTGACATGGACCCAGAACAGCAGCTTTACACACCCAAGATAGAGAACATTGCTGTGATAGAGATGTATGGAGACATCTGAGGCTCTTCATTGGACACAACAACAACAGAAAATTGACATGGACCCAGAACAGCACCTTTACACACCCAAGATAGAGGACATTGCTGCTGCTGTGATAGAGATGTATGGAGACATCTGAAGCTCTTCATTGGACATGACAACAACAACAGAAAATTGACATGGACCCAGAACAGCAGCTTTACACACCCAAGATAGAGAACATTGCTGTGAAATAGATGTATGGAGACATCTCTGAGGCTCTTCATTGGACACGACAACAACAACAACAGAAAATTGACATGGACCCAGAACAGCAGCTTTACACACCCAAGATAGAGAACATTGCGACTGCTGTAATAGAGATGTATGGAGACATCTGAGGCTCTTCATTGGACACGACAACAACAACAGAAAATTGACATGGACCCAGAACAGCATCTTTACACACCCAAGATAGAGGACATTGCTACTGCTGTGATAGAGATATATGGAGACATCTGAGGCTCTTCATTGGACATGACAACAACAGAAAATTGACATGGACCCAGAGCAGCAGCTTTACACACCCAAGATAGAGAACATTGCGACTGCTGTGATAGAGATGTATGGAGACATCTGAGGCTCTTCATTGGACACGACAACAACAACAGAAAATTGACATGAACCCAGAGCAGCAGCTTTACACACCCAAGATAGAGAACATTGCGACTGCTGTGATAGAGATGTATGGAGACATCTGAGGCTCTTCATTGGACACGATAACAACAACAGAAAATTGACATGGACCCAGAACAGCATCTTTACACACCCAAGATAGAGGACATTGCTACTGCTGTGATAGAGATATATGGAGACATCTGAGGCTCTTCATTGGACATGACAACAACAGAAAATTGACATGGACCCAGAGCAGCAGCTTTACACACCCAAGATAGAGAACATTGCTGTGATAGAGATGTATGGAGACATCTGAGGCTCTTCATTGGACATGACAACAACAGAAAATTGACATGGACCCAGAACAGCAGCTTTACACACCCAAGATAGTGGACATTGCTGCTGCTGTGATAGAGATGAATGGAGGCATCTGAGGCTCTTCAATGGACACGACAACAACAATTTAAATAATATTAATTGTTCAGTATAATTAATTAAATAATATTTGCTATATTATAGTTTTCTTTGTTTAGATTCAAGTTAACTTAAAAAATTAGTATACTTATTAGGAATCTATATAATTCCCTGTATATATATTTAGGTATAGAAATATATGAAAAGATATTTTTCTTTTCTCTCTCTATATGGCAATAGCACATGTCGGGGAGATCTACGCGGAACGCTGTCTGACTTCAGGACGTGACATCATACCAGACGACCCTCAGTGGGATTCCTCTGATTAAAATAATATTTAAGTTTAATTTTTTAATTTTTAAAATATAAATATTAACCCTATATAATTTTATATGAAAAAAAATAGTACAAATGTAATATTGTACAGGGATAAGGTGCATAAATTAAGAAAAAGGCATCTCCTTATCGTGCAACTGAAAGTTGCTGATGGCTTGCGCCATCTATCGGAATAAATATCAACTATTCTCGTTGATTTTTAATTATTCCAGAATTGGCCAAATACCCATTCTTGACCACGGACTGACCACTCTACCACGGACGCGTTTTGGTATTTGGCCAATTCTGGAATAATTAAAAATCACCGAGAATAGTTGATATTTATTCCGATAGATGGCGCAAGCCATCAGCAACTTTCAGTTGCACGATAAGTAGATGCCTTTTTCTTAATAATTTATATATACGATTAATAAATATGTTTCAATCTCAATCTCTTTCTCTTTTTTTTTTCTTTTCATTGCGCGCCAGTGTCATTAGTGGAACATTGCAATTTGGTGTTAGAGAGTTGAAAGTTATAAAATAAATAAAGCTTCCAGGGTTAAGTTTCTTGTTCAACTTTTTCATTTTCAAGACTTGTCAGTTCTTCAACAGGAGTATCACGTTAATAAATTAATAGCAATAGTTGAAAGTTGAAAATGGCCTTCTGTAAAACAAGATAAAGCTTTATTTCCACTCAAATCTTTATACAAGAAACAATACACCAATAAACACGAACTTCTCGCATTAAAATAAAGCAAACTTTTTACTTTCCTTACTGCGATAGAAAATTATTGGGAGTGCTTGGCTCATCAGTGGTGACTATTGACAATTAAAATAATTTTATTGACATGCACACAGTCTGTACTGTTTAAAAAAAGATAATATGCATTATATATACTATGTACAATGATTATGGCGTCTGCCAGCACTGCAGAGTTTGGTGGAGAATCACCAGTGGGTCTCCAGCGACACCACGTATTTCGAGATCTACGAAGAATACGTAGATAACATACTTCGCCGTTGAATCATCAGTGGTAAACACAGCGATTTCGCCAATCTATTCCACCATACCGCTTTTCAGAACTCTATTACTGTATTAGACGACTCTGGCCATACATGCGACATTGTAGGTTGACAGATGTTATTTAAGCGAATTATGGACATAAGCTTTGATGACATTTGAATCAGCTTAAATATTTGCATCGGGCAATGCTCTTCCTCAAACATCAAAATCATTCATAACAGTATTAGAGTTGTGAAGAGCGATCTGGTGGATTAAATTGAAAAACAGCTAAGATGGTTGAACACTGATGAGCTAAAGCTCTCCCAATATTTCCATTGCAGTAAGAATGCAAGAAAGGTTGTTCTATATTAATGGAAGAAGGCCGTGCTTAATGAATGTAATTCTCTTCTTCTTTCTTATCTCCACTTAATCACACTAAGGTATCAAGCTTGTAAATCTTGAGACTTTTGATGGTGTCTGCCGGGGAAGAGTAGAGCTCATCAATGGATACAGTCAATAATATGTCTTGGGGTTGCAGACTGAGAATGTAATTCATATACATAGATGACACGGTATTGTCCAGTAACTAACTCAAAATGTTTTCCAAGCCAAATGGCTTCAGTGCCAATCGACCCCCTCGCTACCTCTAACCTTTGTAGAGTTTAAGAGATTTGGTGGCCGCCGTGCTGATCGACCCATTCGGCCGACAAAGGAAGGACCTCCCCACTCAACTTCTCATTACCGCGAGTCATTCAGGCCATTTGCTGGGGGCTTCACGATCTCCGCGCATTTCGAACAACAACATAGCAAAATTCAAGAGCTAGCCATGAAGTAATTCAAACAAACGCCTGGGACAATTCTGAACCTTGATCTGATGGGAGTTCACGAAGAACTGCTGATTATCTGAAAGAGAATTCTTCGGCGTTGGTGGATCCTAATATACTGTAAATAAATGCCCATAATTTCTTTGTTCATATTGTTTCTCTTTTACTGGGATCTCTTTATTGATTTTTTTTATAATCATTGACGAATGTTGGCGGAGAGGCTGGGTAGACTAGAGAAAACGAGAAGATCGTGAACCCATGATTGTTGTGTGCTGCATTTTTTTTTCCGCGATTGACTCCAGGATTCTACCGCTGTGTCAAAGCAAAGACTTCACTCCAAGAAGACGATGTCACAATATATGCTACGATGACAAAGTCGTTCTTCACCCATCAAGAAGATCGAAGCAAATTATTAGGAACTATTTTCAAGACTCCTAAGGAAGTCATTCCAGGCAAACGCTAGATCCATATCAGTAGCAACACGATTTGCAACCTGTAGGTCACAGCTTCTAACGACAATGAGCTTTGAACAACACAGAATATTACGTGTCTAAAATAGTTTCGTAATTTGATAACAGATGGCGCGCTAGTGCATCGTAATATAATTGTTCCAATAAAAGACACAAATCGATATTTGCGGAAGAGCGATTGCTCGAAGCATATTATATATTTATAATTATATGTTATTCAGCTGTCCTAAAAGCTTATGTCCATAGTTCATCTAAAATACCCATTCGAAGAGTAAAGCAAAAATGCAATATAACAGCGGTATGGTAGATTAAACTGGCGAAACCGCTGGGAGGCTTCACCACTGATGAGCCAGGCCCTCCCTTTAATTTTTCCATTGCAGTAAGGGCAGTAGAAATTGTTTTATTTTAAAAAGAATATTACGTGTCTAAAATATTTTCGTAATTTGATAACACAGAATGTTTGTTATTTCATCAACAGTTTTATTATTTCATAAAAATTTTGTTTATCATCAATTTCTTTAAAATTTTGATAAAAAAATAAATTGCTTTAACATCTTTAAGTTCACAACTCTCCTAGTTTTCTACATTACAAGAAAAAATCGTTAAACTAATTGCTAAACTTGGTACAAAGACAAGATAGTTCTTTGATAAACGCCTTATGAGAATTATTTTAAAATCTTTCTATACTTTGCACAGCGGGGTCCATCATTTATTCAGGAAGAGTGAGTCAAAATACATGTCTAATGGCTTCCTGCCTGGTCCAACGACGCAGGCGCACCTCCCTCCCCAGAGGAACCATGTTGAGGGGTCGGTGGGACGAGGGAGGGAGAAGAAGAGGGGGGAAGAGGATCAAAAAGCGGCGGTCCCTCCATTAGAGCTCGGGGGCGTCCCTTCTTCCGCCATTAGCCAGGGCATCGATCCTCTTTGTCAGGGGCCTGCGGGGGACAGACCCCTCGGAGTCTACGGGTAATGCCCAGGCAGATTCCAGTAGTCGAACGTCCTCCGTTGACGTAGATATAAAAAGAGACGGGACCAGAGCTTTATGGATCAACGTCCCTAGGGAGCTTGTAGAGAGCCCACACGGCACTTTATCTCGATGGCCTCACTAGAAGAATGATGATTTGGTTTAGTTCTCTCCAGGATCTTAAGACATTTTGAGGATTCCTCAAGAAAAAGAGTCCCTCCCTTTCTTGAAATATTTTAATATTCACTTATTTGTCTAATTCATGAATGTCGTATTTTTCATTAAGTCCATATGTTTTCTTTTCGCCAATTAGTATAATTCCAGAGTTATAAGAGAGGCAAGCGACCCAACGAACAATTGAGCTATCTGCTCTGATTTCCCCCAAACGTAGATGATTTTGTCAACAATGTCAATGTTATTGAAAAAGAAACAGATAACATGTGAAGAAGCTCTTCTCTTCCCCCGACCTGTGTTTCTAATTCCATAACAACGAATAGGGAGATTGTAAAACGACATTTGAAAATTATCCCGCAGGTGTTTCTTTTAAACGAAAAATCGAAAATTATTTTTAAGGAGAAAACCGCGATTATTTCTAACCTTAGGAATGAAGTATGAAAGGATGAATTGTGAAGGGTAATGATAAACGGAAAAATAAAAGTGTCCAGGGATGGGAATCGAACCCACAGTGTTCCGCTTACCGGGCAGATGCCATGTCCACTAGGCTACCCTGGACATAACGTTGTCTTAATGGCAAATTTGTTGACCTTGTCAGCTTACAAATAGCTTCCCAAAACAAGAGTGTATTATGGAAACAAATTATATTGTGAGCATGAATAGAGAACAAGGTGTACCAACAGATGAGGTAATATAATTTAGGAAAGTAACTCTATACATCGTGCGACCAAAACTTGCATAAAATCAATCGGAATAAATATAATTTATTCGGGGATTATTATTTTTTTTTTTAGGAATATTCTATACAACCCGTTCTAAAATGAGTCAATAAAATCCAACAATCAACGCGTTTCGGCAGGCTGCCAGAGAAGTAGAGCGCAAGACTAGGATATGATGGCCAGAGAATAAGATTATAAGACAGGGACACGATTGCCAGAGAAGTATAGTATAAAACAAGGATACGATAGCCAGAGAAGTAGAGTATAAGACAGAGATACGATGGTCAGAGAAGTAGAGTATAAGACAGAGATACGATAGCCAGAGAAGTAGAGTGTAAGACAGAGATACGATGGCCAGAGAAGTTAGTGTAAGACAGAGATACGATAGCCAGAGAAGTAGAGTGTAAGACAGAGATACGATGGTCAGAGAAGTAGAGTGTAAGACAGAGATACGATGGCCAGAGAAGTAGAGTGTAAGACAGAGATACGATAGCCAGAGAAGAAGAGTGTAAGACAGAGATACGATGGCCAGAGAAGTAGAGTATAAGACAGTGATACGATGTTCAGAGAAGTAGAGTGTAAGACAGAGATGCGATGGCCAGAGAAGTAGAGTGTAAGACAGGGATACGATGGCCAGAGAAGTAGAGTATAAGACAGGGATACGATGGCCAGAGAAGTAGAGTGTAAGACAGAGATATGATGGCCAGAGAAGTAGAGTGTAAGACAGAGATACGATGGTCAGAGAAGTAGAGTGTAAGACAGTGATACGATGGCCAGAGAAGTAGAGTGTAAGACAGGGATACGATGGCCAGAGAAGTTAGTGTAAGACAGGGATACGATAGCCATAGAAGTACAGTGTAAGACAGAGATACGATGGTCAGAGAAGTAGAGTGTAAGACAGAGATACGATGGCCAGAGAAGTAGAGTGTAAGACAGAGATACGATGGCCAGAGAAGTTAGTGTAAGACAGGGATACGATAGCCATAGAAGTACAGTGTAAGACAGAGATACGATGGTCAGAGAAGTAGAGTGTAAGACAGAGATACGATGGCCAGAGAAGTAGAGTGTAAGACAGAGATACGATGGCCAGAGAAGTTAGTGTAAGACAGGGATACGATAGCCATAGAAGTACAGTGTAAGACAGAGATACGATGGTCAGAGAAGTAGAGTGTAAGACAGAGATACGATGGCCAGAGAAGTAAAGTGTAAAAAATAGATACGATGGCCAGAGAAGTAGAGTATAAGACAGAGATACGATAGCCAGAGAAGTAGAGTGTAAGACAGAGATACGATAGCCAGAGAAGTAGAGTGTAAGACAGAGATACGATGGCCAGAGAAGTAAAGTGTAAGACAGAGATACGATAGCCAGAGAAGTAAAGTGTAAGACAGAGATACGATGGCCAGAGAAGTAGAGTAAAGGACAGAGATACGATGGCCAGAGAGAAGTAGAGTGTAAGACAGAGATACGATAGCCAGAGAAGTAGAGTGTAAGACAGAGATAGGATAGCCAGAGAAGTAGAGTGTAGGACAGAGATACGATGGCCAGAGAAGTAAAGTGTAAAAAAGAGATACGATGGCCAGAGAAGTAGAGTGTAAGACAGAGATACGATGGCCAGAGAAGTTAGTGTAAGACAGGGATACGATAGCCATAGAAGTACAGTGTAAGACAGAGATACGATGGTCAGAGAAGTAGAGTGTAAGACAGAGATACGATGGCCAGAGAAGTAAAGTGTAAAAAATAGATACGATGGCCAGAGAAGTAGAGTATAAGACAGGGATACGATGGCCAGAGAAGTTAGTGTAAGACAGAGATACGATAGCCAGAGAAGTAGAGTGTAAGACAGTGATACGATGGCCAGAGAAGTAGAGTGTAAGACAGAGATACGATGGCCAGAGAAGTAAAGTGTAAAAAATAGATACGATGGCCAGAGAAGTAGAGTATAAGACAGGGATACGATGGCCAGAGAAGTTAGTGTAAGACAGAGATACGATAGCCAGAGAAGTAGAGTGTAAGACAGAGATACAATGGCCAGAGAAGTAGAGTATAAGACAGGGATACGATGGCCAGAGAAGTAGAGTGTAAGACAGAGATACGATAGCCAGAGAAGTATAGTGTAGACAGAGATACGATGGCCAGAGAAGTAGAGTGTAAGACAGGGATACGATGGCCAGAGAAGTATAGTGTAGACAGAGATACGATGGCCAGAGAAGTAGAGTATAAGACAGGGATACGATAGCCAGAGAAGTATAGTGTAGACAGAGATACGATGGCCAGAGAAGTAGAGTATAAGACAGGGATACGATGGCCAGAGAAGTATAGTGTAGACAGAGATACGATGGCCAGAGAAGTAGAGTGTAAGACAGAGATACGATAGCCAGAGAAGTAGAGTGTAAGACAGAGATACGATGGCCAGAGAAGTTAGTGTAAGACAGGGATACGATAGCCATAGAAGTACAGTGTAAGACAGAGATACGATGGTCAGAGAAGTAGAGTGTAAGACAGTGATACGATGGCCAGAGAAGTAGAGTGTAAGACAGAGATACGATGGCCAGAGAAGTAGAGTGTAAGACAGAGATACGATGGCCAGAGAAGTTAGTGTAAGACAGGGATACGATAGCCAGAGAAGTAGAGTGTAAGACAGAGCTACGATGGCCAGAGAAGTAGAGTGTAAGACAGAGATACGATGGCCAGAGAAGTAGAGTGTAAGACAGAGATACGATGGCCAGAGAGAAGTAGAGTGTAAGACAGAGATACGTTAGCCAGAGAAATAGAGTGTAAGAGAGAGATACGATAGCCAGAGAAGAAGAGTGTAAGACAGAGATACGATGGCCAGAGAAGTAGAGTGTAAGACAGAGATACGATGGCCAGAGAAGTAGAGTGTAAGACAGAGATACGATGGCCAGAGAAGTAGAGTGTAAGACAGAGATACGATGGTCAGAGAAGTAGAGTGTAAGACAGTGATACGATGGCCAGAGAAGTAGAGTGTAAGACAGAGATACGATGGCCAGAGAAGTAGAGTGTAAGACAGAGATACGATGGCCAGAGAAGTTAGTGTAAGACAGGGATACGATAGCCAGAGAAGTAGAGTGTAAGACAGAGATACGATGGCCAGAGAAGTAGAGTGTAAGACAGGGATACGATGGCCAGAGAAGTAGAGTATAAGACAGGGATACGATGGCCAGAGAAGTAGAGTGTAAGACAGAGATACGATGGCCAGAGAAGTAGAGTGTAAGACAGAGATACGTTAGCCAGAGAAATAGAGTGTAAGAGAGAGATACGATAGCCAGAGAAGAAGAGTGTAAGACAGAGATACGATGGCCAGAGAAGTAGAGTGTAAGACAGAGATACGATGGCCAGAGAAGTAAAGCGTAAGACAGAGATGTGATGGCCAGAGAAGTAGAGTGTAAGACAGGGATACGATGGCCAGAGAAGTAGAGTATAAGACAGGGATACGATGGCCAGAGAAGTAGAGTGTAAGACAGAGATACGATGGCCAGAGAAGTAGAGTGTAAGACAGAGATACGATGGCCAGAGAAGTAGAGTGTAAGACAGAGATACGATAGCCAGAGAAGTAGAGTGAAAGACAGAGATACGATGGCCAGAGAAGTATAGTATAAAACAAGGATACGATAGCCAGAGAAGAAGAGTGTAAGACAGAGATACAATGGCCAGAGAAGTAGAGTATAAGACAGAGATACGATGGCCAGAGAAGTAGAGTATAAGACAGAGATACGATGGCCAGAGAAGTAGAGTGTAAGACAGAGATACGATGGCCAGAGAAGTAGAGTATAAGACAGAGATACGATGGCCAGAGAAGTAGAGTATAAGACAGAGATACGATGGCCAGAGAAGTATAGTGTAAGACAGAGATACGATGGCCAGAGAAGTAGAGGGTAAGACAGAGATACGATAGCCAGAGAAGTAGAGTGTAAGACAGAGATACGATGGCCAGAGAAGTAGAGTATAAGACAGGGATACGATGGCCAGAGAAGTATAGTGTAAGACAGAGATACGATGGCCAGAGAAGTAGAGTGTAAGACAGAGATACGATAGCCAGAGAAGTAGAGTGTAAGACAGAGATACGATGGCCAGAGAAGTTAGTGTAAGACAGGGATACGATAGCCATAGAAGTAGAGTGTAAGATAGTGATACGATGGCCAGAGAAGTAGAGTGTAAGACAGAGATACGATGGCCAGAGAAGTTAGTGTAAGACAGGGATACGATAGCCATAGAAGTACAGTGTAAGACAGAGATACGATGGTCAGAGAAGTAGAGTGTAAGACAGTGATACGATGGCCAGAGAAGTAGAGTGTAAGACAGAGATACGATGGCCAGAGAAGTAGAGTGTAAGACAGAGATACGATGGCCAGAGAAGTTAGTGTAAGACAGGGATACGATAGCCAGAGAAGTAGAGTGTAAGACAGAGCTACGATGGCCAGAGAAGTAGAGTGTAAGACAGAGATACGATGGCCAGAGAAGTAGAGTGTAAGACAGAGATACGATGGCCAGAGAGAAGTAGAGTGTAAGACAGAGATACGTTAGCCAGAGAAATAGAGTGTAAGAGAGAGATACGATAGCCAGAGAAGAAGAGTGTAAGACAGAGATACGATGGCCAGAGAAGTAGAGTGTAAGACAGAGATACGATGGCCAGAGAAGTAGAGTGTAAGACAGAGATACGATGGCCAGAGAAGTAGAGTGTAAGACAGAGATACGATGGTCAGAGAAGTAGAGTGTAAGACAGTGATACGATGGCCAGAGAAGTAGAGTGTAAGACAGAGATACGATGGCCAGAGAAGTAGAGTGTAAGACAGAGATACGATGGCCAGAGAAGTTAGTGTAAGACAGGGATACGATAGCCAGAGAAGTAGAGTGTAAGACAGAGATACGATGGCCAGAGAAGTAGAGTGTAAGACAGGGATACGATGGCCAGAGAAGTAGAGTATAAGACAGGGATACGATGGCCAGAGAAGTAGAGTGTAAGACAGAGATACGATGGCCAGAGAAGTAGAGTGTAAGACAGAGATACGTTAGCCAGAGAAATAGAGTGTAAGAGAGAGATACGATAGCCAGAGAAGAAGAGTGTAAGACAGAGATACGATGGCCAGAGAAGTAGAGTGTAAGACAGAGATACGATGGCCAGAGAAGTAAAGCGTAAGACAGAGATGTGATGGCCAGAGAAGTAGAGTGTAAGACAGGGATACGATGGCCAGAGAAGTAGAGTATAAGACAGGGATACGATGGCCAGAGAAGTAGAGTGTAAGACAGAGATACGATGGCCAGAGAAGTAGAGTGTAAGACAGAGATACGATGGCCAGAGAAGTAGAGTGTAAGACAGAGATACGATAGCCAGAGAAGTAGAGTGAAAGACAGAGATACGATGGCCAGAGAAGTATAGTATAAAACAAGGATACGATAGCCAGAGAAGAAGAGTGTAAGACAGAGATACAATGGCCAGAGAAGTAGAGTATAAGACAGAGATACGATGGCCAGAGAAGTAGAGTATAAGACAGAGATACGATGGCCAGAGAAGTAGAGTGTAAGACAGAGATACGATGGCCAGAGAAGTAGAGTATAAGACAGAGATACGATGGCCAGAGAAGTAGAGTATAAGACAGAGATACGATGGCCAGAGAAGTATAGTGTAAGACAGAGATACGATGGCCAGAGAAGTAGAGGGTAAGACAGAGATACGATAGCCAGAGAAGTAGAGTGTAAGACAGAGATACGATGGCCAGAGAAGTAGAGTATAAGACAGGGATACGATGGCCAGAGAAGTATAGTGTAAGACAGAGATACGATGGCCAGAGAAGTAGAGTGTAAGACAGAGATACGATAGCCAGAGAAGTAGAGTGTAAGACAGAGATACGATGGCCAGAGAAGTTAGTGTAAGACAGGGATACGATAGCCATAGAAGTAGAGTGTAAGATAGTGATACGATGGCCAGAGAAGTAGAGTGTAAGACAGAGATACGATGGCCAGAGAAATAGAGTGTAAGAGAGAGATACGATAGCCAGAGAAGAAGAGTGTAAGACAGAGATACGATGGCCAGAGAAGTAGAGTGTAAGACAGAGATACGTTAGCCAGAGAAATAGAGTGTAAGAGAGAGATACGATAGCCAGAGAAGAAGAGTGTAAGACAGAGATACGATGGCCAGAGAAGTAGAGTGTAAGACAGAGATACGATGGCCAGAGAAGTAGAGTGTAAGACAGAGCTACGATGGCCAGAGAAGTAGAGTGTAAGACAGAGATACGATGGCCAGAGAAGTTAGTGTAAGACAGGGATACGATGGCCAGAGAAGTAGAGTATAAGACAGTGATACGATGGTCAGAGAAGTAGAGTGTAAGACAGAGATACGATGGCCAGAGAAGTAGAGTGTAAGACAGAGATACGATGGCCAGAGAAGTAGAGTGTAAGACAGAGATACGATGGCCAGAGAAGTAGAGTGTAAGACAGAGATACGATGGCCAGAGAAGTAGAGTGTAAGACAGAGATACAATGGCCAGAGAAGTAGAGTGTAAGACAGAGATACGATGGCCAGAGAAGTAGAGTGTAAGACAGAGATACGATGGCCAGAGAAGTAGAGTATAAGACAGGGATACGATGGCCAGAGAAGTAGAGTATAAGACAGGGATACGATGGCCAGAGAAGTAGAGTGTAAGACAGAGATACGATGGCCAGAGAAGTAGAGTATAAGACAGAGATACGTTAGCCAGAGAAATATAGTGTAAGACAGAGATACGATGGCCAGAGAAGTAGAATGTAAGACAGGGATACGATGGCCAGAGAAGTAAAGTGTAAGAGAGAGTTACGATAGCCATAGAAGTAGAGTGTAAGACAGAGATACGATGGCCAGAGAAGTTAGTGTAAGACAGGGATACGATGGCCAGAGAAGTAGAGTGTAAGACAGAGATACGTTAGCCAGAGAAGTATAGTGTAAGACAGAGATACGATGGCCAGAGAAGTAGAGTGTAAGACAGAGATACGATAGCCAGAGAAGTAGAGTGTAAGACAGAGATACGATGGCCAGAGAAGTTAGTGTAAGACAGAGATACGATGGCCAGAGAAGTTAGTGTAAGACAGGGATACGATGGCCAGAGAAGTAGAGTGTAAGACAGAGATACGATGGTCAGAGAAGTTAGTGTAAGACAGGGATACGATGGCCAGAGAAGTAGAGTGTAAGACAGAGACACGATGGCCAGAGAAGTAGAGTGTAAGACAGAGATACGATGGCCAGAGAAGTAGAATGTAAGACAGAGATACGATGGCCAGAGAAGTAGAGTGTAAGACAGAGATACGATGGCCAAAGAAGTAGTGTGGAAGACAGGGATACGATGGCCAGAGAAGTAGTGTGGAAGACAGGGATACGATGGCCAGAGAAGTATAATGTAAGACAGAGCTACGATGTCCTGAGAAGTAGAGTGTTATGCAGAGATACGTTGGCCAGAGAAAGTAGTGTAAGAGATTCAATTCCCAGTGGGGCAGAGAGTAGGAAGGATATAAAGGTCGGACAGAGGGAAGGCTCCGACGGGACAGCTGGCACACAGCTGCGGTGGCTCTACACCTACGCCCGCCCGCCCGGCAACCTGAGCTACACGCCGAGTCCGGTGACAGCTAACTTTAGACCATCCAGCGGGTAGACAACATCCCGTGGTGAGAAAACCATGGATGACATAACCATGTTTGTACAGTGAGAAATAAGATAATTAGAATGGAACAAACTTAAACACTTTGATGATGGTACAAGGTGGTTATATTCTCTTCTATCTTCGCATTCAACTCCGGGAATCCCATTGTAATGGCAATATAGGGTCGTTAATTAACTTTAGTAAAACCTCAACAATCAATATAAGCACCGCAATTGAGATTCTAAATACCATTTTAGATATCTTTCCTGTAGTCTGCGAATAATTTAGTTTCCAATATTCTATAGAGCTAAAATCGTCGAAGCCACAACAAAATCTATCAATTCTTCCTCACCCACATCGAGCAACTATTTCAAACAGAACAACCTTTGCTCTTTCTCTCACTACAGATGTTCTTTTATTCCAGAAAGGATGTTCTCTCTACAGATATTCTTCTATTCCAGAAAGGATGTTCTCTATACAGATGTTCTTTGTATTCCAGAAAGTATTTTCTCTCTACAGATGTTATTTTATTCCAGAAAGGATGCCCTCTCTACAGATATTCTTCTATTCCAGAAAGGATGTTCTCTATACAGATGTTCCTTGTATTCCAGAAAGTATGTTCTCTCTACAGATGTTCTTCTATTCTAGAATGGATGTTCTCTCTACAGATATTCTTCTATTCCAGAAAGGATGTTCTCTATACAGATGTTCCTTGTATTCCAGAAAGTATTTTCTCTCTACAGATGTTATTTTATTCCAGAAAGGATGTCCTCTCTACAGATATTCTTCTATTCCAGAAAGGATGTTCTCTATACAGATGTTCCTTGTATTCCAGAAAGTATGTTCTCTCTACAGATGTTCTTCTATTCTAGAATGGATGTTCTCTCTACAGATATTCTTCTATTCCAGAAAGGATGTTCTCTATACAGATGTTCCTTGTATTCCAGAAAGGATGTTCTCTATACAGATGTTCTTCTATTACAGAAAGTATGTTCTCTCTACAGATGTTCTTCTATTCCAGAATGGATGTTCTCTATACAGATATTCTTCTATTCCAGAAAGGATGTTCTCTATACAGATGTTCCTTGTATTCCAGAAAGTATGTTCTCTATACAGATGTTCTTCTATTCCAGAATGGATGTTCTCTCTACAGATATTCTTCTATTCCAGAAAGGATGTTCTCTATACAGATGTTCTTCTATTCCAGAAAGTATGTTCTTTATACAGATGTTCTTTTATTCCAGAAAGGATGTTCTCTATACAGATGTTCTTCTATTACAGAAAGGATGTTCTCTATACAGATGTTCTTCTATTCCAGAAATAATGTTCTCTATACAGATGTTCTTCTATTCCAGAAAGGATGTTCTCTATACAGATGTCCCTTCTATTCCAGAAAGGATGTTCTCTATACAGATGTCCCTTCTATTCCAGAAAGGATGTCCTCTATACAGATGTTCTTCTATTCCAGAAAGGATGTTCTCTATACAGATGTTCTTCTATTCCAGAAATAATGTTCTCTATACAGATGTTCTTCTATTCCAGAAAGGATGTTCTCTATACAGATGTTCTTCTATTCCAGAAAGGATGTTCTCTATACAGATGTTCTTCTATTCCAGAAAGGATGTTCTCTATACAGATGTTCTTCTATTCCAGAAAGGATGTTCTCTATACAGATGTTCTTCTATTCCACAAAGGATGTTCTCTATACAGATGTTATTCTATTCCAGAAATAATGTTCTCTATACAGATGTTCCCTGTATTTCAGAAATAATATTGTACTTTCTCGGTGTACCATGTCTTCCTAGAAGGAAATTACTCCACAACTCCGTTTTATAATATCTATTCTCAAACTGTTGTCCTCCCTCAATATGATTCCATTGAAGATATTCAAATTTGGATTGGATGATGGGCGGTTGTTTGTGCAGCAAAATAGCAAGTGACTGCACGTGACGTTTGGAATAATTGTTTACTTATACATGGTGGCTAAAATTCAGGGTAAATAGACCTGGCCAAATTATAACCAACATCAATTTTGCCAGTGTTCCATCCATAAAAGACCATTTCATTGGAATTCCCGAGGATCTCTTTTCCATTTTTTAACATTTTTATCTTCAAGAGGAAGATCATAAAAGTTATTTCGGAATCAAATTGTTGGCAGTATGCAAATACTCGCTGCTGCCTTCAATTTTTTTCACGGCCTTATCACAGAAAGGCAATATTTCCCTGGATGTCCTGGAGCACCTGCTCCTTCACCATCTTCAACCACTTTCTGCCAAGTATTCTCTTCCATTATTTCTCTAAAGTCCATAAAAATTCTCCGCCAGCTCTGTGGCGACGTGTATTGACAGCGGGGCCGATCAAGTTTCTATAAATTAAATTGCGCAACTTTTGACCGCCTCAGGCGTCTTCAGCCCAGTCTCCCGGTGTCAGCCCTCGCTGGACTGGAGATTTCCCCAGCGACCTCAAATATTTGTTACAGCGGAAGCTTCTGTACGGGAATGTTATCCGTGTCTGGTAGTATCAGCTAACCGCGAGCCATTCAGACTTCTCACATGCTGTTACAAGGCCTTACAGCGGTCGTTGTGAACAAGGTTTCTTAGGAAAACAATATGTTGTGGATACAGCTTAGTGTTATATACTTTATTACAAGGGTTTTATGGGTGATTAATAATTATATACAGTGGATGTCCTCATTGTCAACCACAAGAAGTATCCTCCTTGTCCTTCTTATCACCATCTTCCTGGTTAATCCACATGGCCACACGCCCGGAGACAACTTTCTATGTCTTCTATCACTGCCGATGTGTCCCAAACTGTCTGAGCTCCCCCACACTGGAAAACCATCCTGTTCCCCTCACACATGCCCCCACAGCTGAAGTCCATCCATCTTTCTCCAACTTCACTCTGGAATCTTGATTAGCTTGTCATATAGTAAGGAAAGGATTATTACAGTACTGTTCACCGATCGTGGAACAAGCAAGAATTCAATCAGAGATTCGATATAATTCTTTCTTTTTCAACTTGAGGAATTTACATACATTACATTTATCATGGGGCGTCGGTGGAAGGATGGTCTAAACCGTTGGTTTTCGACTGTTACGACCCGGGTTCGATTCCCGCATTGGACATTTTTTTCTGATTTAAAAAAAAATGCTCCAATGGCTCACGATTCTTGCAAAAGTCCAACCACACCAGCGAATACAAGTAATCAAACGGGTCTCTGGCACATTTGTAAGTGCAAAGTCGAACTGCTTTTCACATGTGTAGACATGTGTTGAACTTACAGTAAAGGCAGTCGCCTACTTCTACCCACCATGATTATCATGGCCTGTACCACGTGTACTAGGGATAAGCAAAAAAAAAACAGTTAACATTACTAGCATCGATACATTTAGGCAACACTTTGTTAGAACAAGAGTCAAAATCTAGCGAACAATTACTTTGTTGTCTCTGACTACAACTTGTAATCTGCGGTACAAGGGTAATGACGTGACTGGACTGACTAAAAGGCGTGCGCTCAATCTATAAGCAATTTATACGATAAAACCTCAGACAAAACAATCACTGCAGAGAAAACGATATCATACCCTATACAATTACACAATACAATGCTCCCTGCTTATTGGATGTATGTGTCATTCATACACCCATCTGACAAATAGGTATATCTATATGCGCTCAATCTCTATGCAATTTATACGATAAAACCTCAGGCAAAACAATCCCTGCAGACAAAACGATATCATACACTATACAATTACACAATAGAATACTCCCTGCTTATTGGATGTATGTGTGATTAATACATCTATCTGACAAAATAGGTATATCTATATGCGCTCAATCTATAAGCAATTTATACGATAAAACCTCATGCAAAACAATCACTGCAGAGAAAACGATATCATACCCTATACAATTACACAATACAATACTCCCTGCTTATTGGATGTATGTGTCATTAATACACATATCTGACAAAATAGGTATATCTATATGCGCTCAATCTATAAGCAATTTATACGATAAAACCTCAGGCAAAACAATCACTGCAGAGAAAACGGTATCATACCCTATACAATTACACAATACAATACTCCCTGCTTATTGGATGTACACAGTATGTGTCATTCATACACATATCTGACAAAATAGGTATATCCTGACTACCCACGCTGCCTAGGCTCAACACTCCGAAACGCATACGTGGTTGGCTATGGAAATGAGTTTGCCAATATTAATAAATAAATCAACTCCGCCTTTGCCGGTCCCAAGCCCGGATGAAAAAGGAGGAGGGGGAGCAGTAACAAGCTCACTAAAAAACCTGGGCTCAGCTGGCCCGGCTGATAGTACCCTGTAAGGTCTCCAGGGATACAGGACGAGCAGTGTTTGTACTCCATGTTAGGAGCAGCTGCACATGGTGTCTGTTCCTCATGTCAGAGGCGGCCATTTCTTTTGGAGCTAAGTCGGCCTGCCACTGAGTAGTGCTCCCAGTCTTAATGACAAAGGCATTCTACTTCATCCAGTGTGGAGATAAGAAATAAGAAGAAGTAATAAATCTACAACAACCTTTTTTTTTTAGTTTGTATTTATTCCACTAGATAACATTCTGCATTCTAAAATGCTCATTTTAAATAGTCAGTATAATCCTAATATTTCATATCATTGCCTGGCTATCTTCTGTCTTTTTACATTTCCTTGTCCGCATACACCCGATGTTGTGTCATCTTCTTTATCACAACCTTTAAGTGTATGTCATGAAATCGAAGTCGACCCTGTACTGGGCATTCTGCATTCTAAGATGCTCATTTTAAATAGTCAGTATAATCCTAATATTTCATATCATTGCCTGGCTATCTTCTGTCTTTTTACATTTTCTTTTTCAGCATACACCAGGTGTTGTGGCATCTTCTTTATCACAACCTTTAAGTGTATGTCATGAAATCGAAGCCGCCCCTGTACTGGGCATTCTGCATTCTAAGATGCTCATTTTAAATAGTCAGTATAATAGTATAATCCTAATTTTTCATATCATTGCCTGGCTATCTTCTGTCTTTTTACATTTTCTTTTTCAGCATACACCCGATGTTGTGTCATCTTCTTTATCACAACCTTTAAGTGTATGTCATGAAATCGAAGCCGCCCCTGTACTGGGCATTCTGCATTCTAAGATGCTCATTTTAAATAGTCAGTATAATAGTATAATCCTAATATTTCATATCATTGCCTGGCTATCTTCTGTCTTTTTACATTTTCTTTTTCAGCATACACCCGATGTTGTGTCATCTTCTTTATCACAACCTTTAAGTGTATGTCATGAAATCGAAGCCGCCTCTGTACTGGGCATTCTGCATTCTAAGATGCTCATTTTAAATAGTCAGTATAATAGTATAATCCTAATTTTTCATATCATTGCCTGGCTATCTTCTGTCTTTTTACATTTTCTTTTTCAGCATACACCCGGTGTTGTGTCATCTTCTTTATCACAACCTTTAAGTGTATGTCATGAAATCGAAGCCGCCTCTGTACTGGGCATTCTGCATTCTAAGATGCTCATTTTAAATAGTCAGTATAATAGTATAATCCTAATTTTTCATATCATTGCCTGGCTATCTTCTGTCTTTTTACATTTTCTTTTTCAGCATACACCCGGTGTTGTGTCATCTTCTTTATCACAACCTTTAAGTGTATGTCATGAAATCGAAGCCGCCTCTGTACTGGGCATTCTGCATTCTAAGATGCTCATTTTAAATAGTCAGTATAATAGTATAATCCTAATTTTTCATATCATTGCCTGGCTATCTTCTGTCTTTTTACATTTTCTTTTTCAGCATACACCCGGTGTTGTGTCATCTTCTTTATCACAACCTTTAAGTGTATGTCATGAAATCGAAGCCGCCTCTGTACTGGGCATTCTGCATTCTAAGATGCTCATTTTAAATAGTCAGTATAATAGTATAATCCTAATTTTTCATATCATTGCCTGGCTATCTTCTGTCTTTTTACATTTTCTTTTTCAGCATACACCCGGTGTTGTGTCATCTTCTTTATCACAACCTTTAAGTGTATGTCATGAAATCGAAGCCGCCTCTGTACTGGGCATTCTGCATTCTAAGATGCTCATTTTAAATAGTCAGTATAATAGTATAATCCTAATTTTTCATATCATTGCCTGGCTATCTTCTGTCTTTTTACATTTTCTTTTTCAGCATACACCCGATGTTGTGTCATCTTCTTTATCACAACCTTTAAGTGTATGTCATGAAATCGAAGCCGCCTCTGTACTGGGCATTCTGCATTCTAAGATGCTCATTTTAAATAGTCAGTATAATAGTATAACCCTAATTTTTCATATCATTGCCTGGCTATCTTCTGTCTTTTTACATTTTATTTTTCAGCATACACCCGATGTTGTGGCATCTTCTTTATCACAACCTTTAAGTGTATGTCATGAAATCGAAGCCGCCTCTGTACTGGGCATTCTGCATTCTAAGATGCTCATTTTAAATAGTCAGTATAATAGTATAATCCTAATTTTTCATATCATTGCCTGGCTATCTTCTGTCTTTTTACATTTTATTTTTCAGCATACACCCGATGTTGTGGCATCTTCTTTATCACAACCTTTAAGTGTATGTCATGAAATCGAAGCCGCCTCTGTACTGGGCATTCTGCATTCTAAGATGCTCATTTTAAATAGTCAGTATAATAGTATAATCCTAATTTTTCATATCATTGCCTGGCTATCTTCTGTCTTTTTACATTTTCTTTTTCAGCATACACCCGATGTTGTGTCATCTTCTTTATCACAACCTTTAAGTGTATGTCATGAAATCGAAGCCGCCTCTGTACTGGGCATTCTGCATTCTAAGATGCTCATTTTAAATAGTCAGTATAATAGTATAATCCTAATTTTTCATATCATTGCCTGGCTATCTTCTGTCTTTTTACATTTTCTTTTTCAGCATACACCCGATGTTGTGTCATCTTCTTTAACACAACCTTTAAGTGTATGTCATGAAATCGAAGCCGCCTCTGTACTGGGCATTCTGCATTCTAAGATGCTCATTTTAAATAGTCAGTATAATAGTATAATCCTAATTTTTCATATCATTGCCTGGCTATCTTCTGTCTTTTTACATTTTATTTTTCAGCATACACCCGATGTTGTGGCATCTTCTTTATCACAACCTTTAAGTGTATGTCATGAAATCGAAGCCGCCCCTGTACTGGGCATTCTGCATTCAAAAATGCTCATTTTAAATAGTCAGTATAATAGTATAATCCTAATTTTTCATATCACTGCCTGGCTATCTTCTGTCTTTTTACATTTTCTTTTTCAGCATACACCCGATGTTGTGTCATCTTCTTTATCACAACCTTTAAGTGGATGTCATGAAATCGAAGCCGCCCCTGTACTGGGCATTCTGCATTCTAAGATGCTCATTTTAAGTAGTGAGGATAAGCCTAATTTTTAATATCATTGCCTGGCTATCTTCTGTCTTTTTACATTTTCTTTTTCCGCATACACCCGATGTTGTGGCATCTTCCTTATCACCACCTTTAAGTGGATGTAAGGATACCCAAGCCGTCCCTGTACTGGGCATTCTGCATTCTAAGAAGCTCATTTTAAGTAGTGAAGATAAGCCTAATTTTTAATATTATTGCCTGGCTATTTTCTGTCTTTTTACATTTTCCTTGTCCGCATAACACCCGGTGTTGTGTCATCTTCTTTATCTCCACCTTTAAGTGGATGTTATGAAATCAGCCGCCCCTGTACTGATGAGGCCATAGCCTGAAACCATGGTATATACAGGTTGTTGACTTTGTCTAAATTTGCCAAAACTGTTGGTTCATGTCTTTGTTCTCAGCACAACGGGTCTTAACGATCTCGATGGTCTCAAAGTACGGAGAGAGTCAATCCATGTCTTTGGTCCAGAGCACCTACAAAACTGAACAACCTGTATCTTTCATGGTATTATCTTCAATCCACAAAACACAAAGATATACAAAAGTCGGCGTTGGAATAAGAAGTGTTATCCAAGATACCTCCGGTGGTGTCAGGATTGATTTGAAGATCAGCAAAAAGAGGAATTATCATTTTGTGCATTCACTCCCATTTCCAAAAAGAAAGAGCATATTTATACTACACCCACAAGACTGGCATGTGCCTACGGGTGGAATTAACCCACAATGATTTGAAGTTTCAAATTTTTGGACCGTGGTTTATCCCCATAGCTGCTCGAATGGACGCCCAGTCAGTGTGGAAAATCCCAAGATCCGTGTACCACGCGGCCATCAGCCCACGTTCCTGCAGACAGGGAGGGAGGGAGGGAGGAGGAGGAAGTGGGGTATGCAAATCTGGGGGACCGGGACATCGAACGGGGGGGATCGACCGACTGACGTCAGGGCTTTTCAGAAATTTTCCTTGGAGTGGGGGTGGTTGGTCCCCGTGTTGTGGAGTTGGTTGGTCCCCGTGTTGTGGAATTGGTTGGTTCTCGGGCTGTGGAGTTGGTTGGTCCCCGTGTTGTGGAATTGGTTGGTTCTCGGGCTGTGGAGTTGGTTGGTCCCCGTGTTGTGGAGTTGGTTGGTCCCCGTGTTGTGGAGTTGGTTGGTTCTCGGGCTGTGGAGTTGGTTGGTCCCCGTGTTGTGGAGTTGGTTGGTTCCCGTGTTGTGGAGTTGGTTGGTTCTCGGGCTGTGGAGTTGGTTGGTCCCCGTGTTGTGGAGTTGGTTGGTCCCCGTGTTGTGGAGTTGGTTGGTCCCCGTGTTGTGGAGTTGGTTGGTTCTCGGGCTGTGGAGTTGGTTGGTCCCCGTGTTGTGGAGTTGATTGGTCCCCGTGTTGTGGAGTTGTTTGGTCCCCGTGTTGTGGAGTTGATTGGTCCCCGTGTTGTGGAGTTGATTGGTCCCCGTGTTGTGGAGTTGGTTGGTCCCCGTGTTGTGGAGTTGGTTGGTCCCCGTGTTGTGGAGTTGGTTGGTCCCCGTGTTGTGGAGTTGGTTGGTCCCCGTGTTGTAGAATTGGTTGGTCTCCGTGTTTTGGAGTTGGTTGGTTCTCGGGCTGTGGAGTTGGTTGGTTCCCGTGTTGTGGAGTTGGTTGGTTCTCGGGCTGTGGAGACAGTTTGCTGATCCACGAGTTGTGGAGGTGGTCAGGGAGATGTTCGAATTGTGGCAGCGGTTGGTTGGGGATCCTCGAGCTGCGGAAGTATTTGGTTGAGATACCGCGTTACGTAATCGGTGAACTATATACTGTTGAGACCGTTTCTTTTGTTAATTATACATTTACTAGCCGAATGACCCGGGCAACGCCCGTGTTTTAATTTAGACACGTGGACCTGTTGGATCATTAACGCCCGTGTTTTACCCGATTGAATGTTTTTATTCAAATACTATTTGTTACAATTATAAATTGACGCCTTAAATAAATGCATATATTAGTTAATAACTATAGCCTATGTGCTTTATCTGTCTATGTACTGTTGGCTTCCGTAGGCGTCTCATACTGGGAAAAAGAAAGAGAGGATTCCATTTAGTTATTAACTAATATATGCATTTATTTAAGGAGCGACCCGCTCCAACACAATAGTTACAAAAGCCAAAAAGCGAGTGGGGGGGGCCATCGGCGCCATCGTAGCGAACCAATAGGAGAGCGCCATTCCAAAAAAAAAAGCAAACGGTGACAGAGATGAAGAACGCACGCATGACGCTTGTAACTGTATATAGAATCCTCTGTCTAGATTTTTTTCCTGCCACCAAATTTATTTTATGAACGTCATTTGCTGGTTGAAAGTTTGTTGTAAAAGATACAGCTACACACTAACCACTCTTATTTTATTTCCGAGGTCTCAGTGACTCTCTGTCACCCTACTCCTATGATGGACCTAAATGTCCTCACAATAGAGAATGAGTCTACACTTAGTTCATGTCTTAGCTCTCAGCACAACGGGGCTTAACGATCTCGAGGGTCTCAAAGTATGGAGGGAGTCCAATCCATGTCTTTGGTCCAGAGCACAACGAGCCTACAAAACTGAACAATTCCAGAAATTATAAAACTATTTTAGTGGCGTATTATTCTTTTTAAAATAAAACAATTTCTACTGTCCTTACTGCGATGAAAAAATTAAAGGGAGGGTTTTTTTTTTTTTTTTTTCATCGCAGTAAGGACAGTAGAAATTGTTTTATTTTAAAAAGAATAATACGCCACTAAAATAGTTTTATAATTTGATAACAGATGGCGCTCTAGTACATCATAACAATTCCAGAAATGTCTTCCAAAAGAGGCATTGCAGCAATGCATTACTTAATTGAGAACAGGTCGATCCTCTGAAGAAGAAGGTTCCGTCAGCTGTGAGTGAATGGCAGCACTGGCTACTGGAGTCTCAGCCGGTCTGGCTGAGTTGCCAGGGCGACAGTAACTGGACGTTCACACTGAGTGTGTACTCAGCCTCAACTGCCGGAGTAAGTTCCGCTGCCCACTTCTCTACTGGAGTCTCAGCCGGTCTGGCCGAGTTGCCAGGGCGACAGTAACTGTACGTTCACACTGAGTGAACTGTACTCAGCCTCAACTGCCGCAGTAAGTTCCGTTGAATGGAATTCGAGCCGAAAGCTCTCGCCAAACACCATAGTTAAATAAAATTATCTCGCAAAAGATATTGAAGGATTCGTAAAGATCAATATGTTCCTCCTATTAATTGATTTAAATATCCTGGTAATAAATCAAATAATACAAAATATTTCTGGAGTTGAATTTTCATATTTATTAATGCAATCTCAAGCTTTTTGGCATCTCTGCCCTTCTACAGAAGGGAAGTTGGTCTCGAGGACCACGCCATCACAATCTCCTCAGCGGCGAAGTACGCGATCTACGTATTCTTCGTAGATCACGAAATACGTGGTGTCGCTGGAGACCCGCTGGTGATTCTCCACCAAACTCTGCAGCGGTGGCAGAGACGCCATATTCATTGTACATAGTGTATATAATCCATATTATCTTTTTTTTTTAATAGTACAGACTGTGTACTTTGAATGTATTGACAAGATGTCAATAAAATTATTTTAAAAATTGTCTACTGCAGTACATAAAACCACCACTACATAATACTCTCACTATCTAACGGCGTTTATTATTATTCGTTTTATGTACTCCAGTAGAAGGGTAGAGATGCCTGAATTCTTGAGATTGTATTAATAAAAATGAAAAGTCGTCTCCAGAAATATGTTGTATTATTTGAAGATATCAATAAGTATTGAGCAAAATCAATCATTCCTCCAGGGAAGAGTGTCTTCTTCAAAAACATTTTATTTTTCTCTAGCTTTCGGGCACGGACGCCCTTCTACGGGAGAAAACATACCAGGTTTTCTCCTGTAGAAGGGCGTCCGTGCCCGAAAGCTAGAGAAAATAAAATGTTTTTTGAAGAAGACACTCTTCCCTGGAGGAATGATTGATTTTGCTCAATATTTATGCAAGGGATTATTTTATAGAACATCAATAAGTGTTGCCACAAGGGATAATGGGAGGAAGAAGTCCAACCACACCAGTCCCCTCTGGACCCTTGGAATATTTGACCAAATTCTGGTCCAAGGTGACTAACGTGGCAACGGCACCTATTTTCCAACTGCTGTGATAGAGATGCATGGATACATCTGGCTCTTCATTGGACACGACGAGAACAACAAGAGATAAAATTATATTTCAAAGAAGCAATGTAATGTATTGTAAACGTGCGAAGACATAGTTCCTATGTACCAAGAGTGGCCATAGAAATCCCCGTCTCATAGAGCTAGCGAGCGAGCGAGGGTGGGGGACACATGGTTGACATGACTCAGCCGCGGTCCTCCCCAAAACATGTGGCGCCATACACGGGACGTTGCCATGGCGACGTACCTGGGGGGAAGTAATTTCCCCCTCGTCCCAACATGGCCCCTGGGTAATTCGATTACAGCAGCACAGTGTCCTGTGGCTGCCTGGATTCAAGATGTCTGGACGTTAGATATGTGGTCGTCCACAGGTCAACACCCTCTCTCAGAACAATAGATTTCTTGTCGAATAAATTTATAGATCTCCATAGCTTCTCTCTATATATGGACCTATATATATTCTGCTATGATATTAAATGCATATATCTAATTCTGCATTAATATATTGGGATTATATATGTACCCGACACTTGGAAGGAATTCTTGATAAAGATATTGAGCGAATATATGGATATGCACTTAGAGGACAGTAGAAATTTGCATAAAAATGCATTATATATATAAGTCAACGTATGTAAATATATATAAATATATTATGTATTTTTATGCAAATTTCTACTGTACTCTCTAAGCCTATATCCATATATTCGCTGAATATTTGGTGCGCAAGTATGACTCACGTTTTTTTTTTTTTTTTCGGTTAGAAAATCTAATTAAAGCAAAATTATACTAGATAATTATTTAAAATAATTTCCATTGTTAGATATAACATTTTCCCATAATTTGGGCAGTTTATGGAGGCCATAAATCAAGTTTTGGCTTCGAGGCAATCCATTCATCAAGCCAATTTTCAACTTCTTCTCGATTCTAGAAGCCTGCGCTGCTCAACCAGCCCATGTGCCATCGACCGGAAGAGGTGATAATCCGATGGAGCGATGTCTGGAGAGTATAGCGGGTGGGTTGACTTCCCATTTTGAAGTCTTTCTGGGTGTCTTTTACTGTTTGCGCGACATGTGGTCTTGCGTTGTCATGAATAAATATCAACTTGCCATGTCATTGAGCCCATTCTGGTCGTTTCACTGCGGTTTCTTGACATAACTGTGTTAATTGTTGTTGATGGCGATGATCAGTGACGCCTGGTTGCAGAAGTAAAGTAAGCCGTGCTGATCCCACCAGATGCACAGAAGAACCTTCTTGCCGTGGATATTGGGTTTGGCGGTCGGAGTTGTTGGCTGTCCTGGGCTTACCCAGAAAGGAATAAGTTCAATTCTCGTGTTTCAAACAACATTCGTGATTCATGTCCAACCATCACATTCAACGTTCTAGTATCATTCCTGAAGTAAATCCTGTCTTCCTTCTTCAACCTCACTTGAACTTAGCTTTTGTTAGATCTTTCGATCTAGTCCTGGATCTTTTTAATCGTTTTTAATTCGACACCAAAGTGTCACAAAGAAATGTAGTGTACATCAAGACTGTCCTCCCTCTACAAAATAACTCACTTAAATGCCGGTCCCAAGCCCTGATGAAAAAAGAGGAGGGGGAGCAGTAACAAGCTCACTAAAAAACCTGGGCTCAGCTGGCCCGGCTGATAGTACCCTGTAAGGTCTCCAAGGATACAGGATGAGCAGTGTTTGTACTCCATGTTAGAAGCGGTTGCAAATGGCGTCTGTTCCTCATGTCAGAGGCGTCCATTTCTTTTGGAGCTAAGTCGGCCTGCCACTGAGTAGTGCTCCCAGTCTTAATGACAAAAGCAGACGCATTCTACTTCACCCAGTGTGGAGATAAGAAAGAAGAAGAAGACCAAGGCACAAAGTAGCTTTGAACACATTTATCCTTATAAATAAAAGACAATTTCGCTGAAGGAAGAGTTTCTTTGTATCGGGACAATACAAGCTTTCGGTCGTAACAGTTCTTCGGCAGGTATAATTACGATACTTTTTTACTATTACGATATATATATACGATTACTGCTTTAGGTGTCGGTGGAAGGATGGTCTAAACCGTTGTTTTTCGACCGCTACGACACGGGTCGAATCCCGAATTGGAAACTTTTTTTCTGATTTAAAAAAAAAAAAATACTCCAATGGCTCCCGATTCTTGCAAAAGTCCAACCCCACCAGCGAGTGCAAGTAACCAAACGGGGCTCTGGCACATTTGTAAGTTCAAAATTTGAACTGCTTTTCACATGTGTAGACATGTGGTGCGCTTACAGTAAAATCAGTTGCCTACTTCTACCACGATTATCATGGCCTATGTACTGATTACGTGTACTAGGGACAAAAAAAAAGGTACTAAAACTTTAATATTAAACAAATCCATATATATACATACAAATACAAATAAGTAGGAAATATAAGAGATGGATATGCAAATAACTTAACTATATCTATAATACAAGGATAAGGGGTTGAAGGACTGTTACGACCAAAGCTTGTATTGCCATATCGCCTCAGTGAATTGTCTTTTATTTCTAATTTTACCGAAGGTGGATTATATTATTAACATATCTGTCCTTCACTCAATGATTGAAACAGTTTTTTTAGCGTTCAATTATATGCGATTCAGATTTCTACAAGACTTCACGACAGCAGGATGACAAAATCATGTCAAGATGTTGTCCGAACACCTCCGTTGTAGCTTATCATCCCCTCAACAATTCTCTCGCTCCTTGACCGCAGCCTCTCCCGGAGGGGTGGAACACGATTTGCCACCACACCGACCCGGAATCGATTCCCGCATTGATTACTCTTTTCTGCTCCAATGGCCCCCCTGGTTCTTTCACAAGTTCAACTACTACAATGATCTCAAGTATCCAAACAGGGCTCTGTCACCCTTGTAAGTGCAAAATTAGAAATACTTTCTACATGTAACCGGTGTTATAGCACATTATTTATCTTCACCTTTACCTTTTGTACATGGCGGTCGGTGGAAGGATGGTCTGAACTGTTGGTTTTAGACCGCTACGACCCGGGTTCGATTCCCGCATTGGACACTTTTTTTTTTATGCTCCAATGGCCACCGATTCTTGCAAAAGTACAACCCCACCAGCGAGTGCAAGTAACCAAACAGGGCTCTGGTACATTTTTAAGTGCAAATTCGAACTGCTTTTCACATGTGTAGACATGTGGTGTACTTACAGTAAAAGCAGTCGCTAACTACCCACCATGATTATCATGGCTTGTACCACGTGTACTAGGGATAAGCAAAAAAAAAAAACATTTTGTACTAGGTTGATAAACCAAATACATTATTTTATTGTTTTTAAAGGGAGAGGTGCCATTTTTGGTTCATGAGTAGCATCCTCCGGCACCTTTATATTGTTGCATCTCATGTTTGATGCGTCCCTCCATTGTTTCAAGATATTCTCTGATATTGTAAATGTATTTAAAAAATAAAAATCAGGTAAAAAGTTTCTTTTAATTTAAATTTGCAATCTTTCGAGCAAATATACTGTTCTTCAACGGGCTGATATTCTATGTACAATCTCTAAATAATATTGATATAGAATAATTGAAAAACCTTTGTTATTGGCATAGAGTATCAGCCCGTTGAAGAACAGTATATTTGCTCGAAAACTTGCAAATTCAAAATTAAAAGAAACTTTTTGCCTGAAATTTATTTTTACTTTTTCAAATATTGTAAATGTATTTAAAATTAATAGTAACAGGCTATTTACTATAGTATTATTCCTTCTGTAACATTGTTATTGTTTTTGATTGTTTATTGTTGACATGTAAGGAGCGTGAGAAATAAACATTGAATATATTTGGAGAAGATTGTCATTTCCTTATTAATATTTAATAATGGTTGAAACATAAGCTCTGTAAAAGATACAGGTCATGTGGGAGGAGACAATTAAGATCGACGAACATACCAAGCCGCAATCTGGTGCAGCAATATATTTGAGTGGGTGTATTGTGTGCGTGTGTTTGTATGTGTGTGTGTTTTTATGTGTGTTGATGTATGAGTGGGTGTATTGTGTGCGAGTGTTTGTATGTGACAATTGACAATGAAAAAATATTTATTGTCATCTAGACAATATTACACATTTTCAAACAAAGAAGTAGAGAGAGAATATATATAACATAAAGAAAGAGAGAAAGAAAATACAAGGTATGTCCCATAAGTTCCCGGACTGGGTCCATAAAAAAAAAAGGTAAGACATTTTTTTTTTTTTTAATTATTAAAACTTTTTAAAGTAATCCCCCCTTGCTTCAACGCACCAGCGCCATCGTTTCCCCAAATTGTCGAAACAGTTTTTATAGAGCTCTTTTGGAATGCTCTTCAATGCCTATTTTCTATTATGTCATCCCTGGTGTCAAAATGTCTTCCTTTTAGAACTGCTTTAAGTTTGGGGAACAGGAAAAAGTCATTTGGTGCGATGTCTGGGGAATAGGGTGGTTGAGGTAGGATTTCTGTCCCGTTTTTAGCCAAAAAAACTCGTCACCAAGTGCGCTGTGTGAGGGCGGGCATTGTTATGGTGTAGGATCCAGTCACCATTAGGCCATTTTTCTGGCATTTTTTTCGAATCGCTTCCCTTAGATGGCGAAGAATGTCCAAATACATTTCCTTAATAATCGTTTGGCCTGCAGGAAGATACTCGTGATGAACAATGCCCTTGTTATCCAAAAAAGCGACCAGCAACACCTTGTTTCTGGATTTCAATATCCTGGATTTTTTTGGTCTAGGCTCACCCTGACCTCTCCACTCGGCATATTGACGCTTGGTTTCAGGGTCATAGTCATAGACCCATGTCTCGTCGCCTGTGATTATCTTGTCTTTCCATTCCGGATCCGTTCTTGTCATTTCCAACATGTTCTCACAGGTTGCAAGACGACACAGTTTTTGCTCATTAGTGAGGAATCTTGGGATGAATTTTGCAGGAGTCTTTTTGAGCTTCAAATCTTTGGTTACGATCCTTCCAATCGTTGTTTTAGAGATGCCTGTGTCTTGCTCTAGCTCCAGCAAAGTGTTTCGAGGATTTTCTTTTATCAAATCGGTGATTTTTTGCACATTTTGGGCGTCCTTGCCGAGGTTCATCTTCAATGGAAATTCTGCCAGCTTTAAATCTAGAATGCCATTTAAAAACAGTTGTTCTCTTTGGAGAGTCATTGGGGAATACTTTATTAAGCATTTCAAAAGTTTCGGTTGCAGATATTTGAAGTTTCACACAAAATTCTATGCAAATCCTCTGCTTCAATTTTTGTTCCATCGTAAAATCGCCGCAGCGCTAGGTGTGACCTTTAAATAAATTAGAATGACCTTGGCGCGCGCTAATGTACCGCCTCGATATTGGTACCACCGTGTTGCTTGATATTTTTTCTATAATAAACAGTCAAATTTATTTACATTTTTCATTTATTTATTTTTTTATGGACCCAGTCCGGGAACTTATGGGACATACCTTGTATATACATATATGAAAACATATATATTACAAGATGATGATGGGAGATGATGGAAGGAAACCTCGACGCTGAAGGGTCCTGGACCAGGCGATGAGCGGGTCCTCCACTACTCCTCCGAGCCCAACCTGGACAAAGTAGCGATAAATTCGCAACTTTGCCGACGCCAGGATGGAAAGGGCGTCGTCCTCAAGGCCGGACCCGCCGAAGATCTAAGCCTGCAGGTCAGGGGGCCGCCCTATGATGTTGAAGGCCTCTCTAATGAGAGGCCTGATGGAGGGACAGCACCAGTAACGGTGGCTGAGGGAGCGGTCGATGGACCCGCAGGCAAGACAGGAGGGGCCGACCGAGGCAGGGTGGGCCGGATGGGGCAGGGCGTGGAGGGCCAACTTGAGGGCCGCGTCAGCCTCGTGGCCCGAGTAGGCGCAGCGCCGCAGCGAGGCCCAGTCGATCCTGGATGGTGGTGGACCGATGGTGGGCGACCATCTCGAGGTGAACCTTGAGATGGGCGTGGCGGCGAGGCGCGGGCGATCCAGGGCCCGTCGGGCCGAGCGGATCGTGAGGCCGTTGAGGAACGGCGTAGCCGTCCCTCGCAGCACCACGGCCGCAGCTAGGGAGCTAGATGAAGGCGTGGACTCCGCCCCGAAGCCCACGGCGTTCTCGGAGGTCAGCCTCCGACAGAAGGCGCCCAGGGCCGCGGCGTCAGCCAGGGCCGAGCGCGTAGGGCGGGCGATGAGGTGTTCCTCCACGGTGAGGTCCCGGACTCGGGCACCGCGCCAGCGGGCGGGGGCCAGGAGGTCGGAAGGGCGGAGGAACCGGCAGCCGCCGATGATGGGGAGGTCCAGCAGCTGAGCTGTGGGGACCGCCCGGTGGTTGAGGCCCAGGATGTTGGAGGCCTCCTCCCAGAGCTTCAGCAGCCGGAGACGGCGGGGCTGGAGACGGGTGCCGTCCGGTGGAGGGTGGATCCAGACTTCACCGCTGTTGCCGCCGACGAGCCAGCTGAAGGCATTTCTGCCCCCGCGGAGCGCGACCTGCACCCCCTTGAGGCAGGCGAGCTGGAGCTGGGTCGCGAGGTCGAGAAGGCCGAGGCCTCCGATGGCAACTGGCCTCGCCATGACAACGGCGGGAAGCCACGCCGTGTGGTCCCGTCCCCAGACGAACCTCGCCAGTCGGGCCTGCAGCTTGGCGATGGTCGGGGGTGATGGGAGGTATCCATGCAGGTGGTGCTGGATCGTGGACCCCACCAGCGTGTTCGCCGCTCTTGCTCGCCCGACGAGGGAGAGGCCGCGGGTGAAGGGCGTCCATCTGCGGCATGCGGTCTCCAGGAGGGCCAGGAGATGCTGCTCCCGGTGGGCGACGGTGCTCCTGGGGGCGAAGTCGAGCCCGAGGATCCTGATGGAGGTGGTCGACCAGGAGGCGCCGAGAGGGGAGTCGCCGCGGTTGCGCCAGGCGCCGCACCAGAGGCCAGCGCTCTTCCGGAGGTTCACGCCAGCTCCGGAGGCCTGCTTGTAATCTTCGAAGACGGTCGCCACCCGCTCGAAGTCTCCGTCGCGATGGAATAGGAGGACGATGTCGTCGGCGTAGGCGATGACATTGCCCACGCCGAGGGTCAACTCCAGGCGACGTAGCAGCGGCCCCGTGGCGATACTGAAGAGTGCGGCGCTCACGGCGCAACCCTGTCTTAGGCCGTTGAGGAGGGGGAAGGCGGTGGTATAGAAGCCTCCGGCCCGGATGTGTGTGCATGTGTTTGTATGTTTAGATGGTTGGGGGTTGCACTAGCAATAAAAGCCTTCACTAACTACCCACCATGATTATCATGGCCTGCGGTACCACATGTACTTGGGCTATATGAAAGAGACATCGTTGGGAGATAAATAACCAACAGATGTACGTAGTACGATATATATTCTACAACTAAACGAATAGTTCGTTCAACGAACTAGTTTAGAACGAAAGCCAGTTATAAATCATGTTAATGTTTCATCTTAACAAAGTTGAATTATAAACTGGGGATAACTCCGCCTTTGCCGGTCCCAAGCCCGGATGAAAAAGGAGGAGGGGGAGCAGTAACAAGCTCACTAAAAAACCTGGGCTCAGCTGGCCCGGCTGATAGTACCCTGTAAGAGCTCCTGATCCAGGGATACAGGATGAGCAGTGTTTGTACTCCATGTTAGGAGCGGCTGCACATGGCGTTTGTTCCTCATGTCAGAGGCGGCCATTTCTTTTGGAGCTAAGTCGGCCTGCCACTGAGTAGTGCTCCCAGTCTTAATGACAAAGGCATTCTACTTCACCCAGTGTGGAGATAAGAAAGAAGAAGAAGAACAAACTGGGGCAGAGAGATGTCGATGTCGTTCTAATATGTAGAGCTCGGAGTCTACGACTTAATGTAAATTAACTCGTGGAAACTGATTGTCAATGGTTTCTCTGATTTCTTTAACTATTCACTCGGTAGATGGAGAATTCAGTGAAGTCTGACAACTTGCCAATTAATTTCGCAGAGTTAATTTATATTAATCAGAATTATTACTTGAAAATAGAGAAATCCATAAATAAATTTCAAGATTATAGAATGAAGAATGAACTAGTTGTTTGTGAACTTAACGATTTGATTTCCGATTAAAAAAAAAAACATATTTAAAGTTCAATTCATTTTGTAAATACATTCTAAACTTTCTACAAAATCTGGATCTCTAATGTTTTCATGCGTTGAATAATGTAAATAACTTATGTAAATAAACTTTTCTCCTTGTTTGGCGCAAGTATCCCTTGAGGGATATAGCGCTTTGGAAATAAAATAATTGTAATTGTAATAAATAAATATTTAATTAAAAAGACATATATTGGATCAAAATATCATTTATTTTACCAATATTTCAGTTGGCTGAACGCCAACCTTTATCAAGGTATTATAACATATTTAATATTTAACACCTTGATAAAGGTTGGCGTTCAGCCAACTGAAATATTGGTAAAATAAATGATATTTTAATCCAATCTATGCCTTTTCAATTAAAGATTTATAACTATATTAGAAATTCCTTCTCCACGCAAAATCAGCTTTATATATTTTTAATCATATACAAATGTTTTACCATATATATTTTATATTCAATTTGATTTTTTTTTTCTAAAAGGAAAAATATATATAAATATTTTTTTCTAATTTGACCAAAAAACAAAAAGCTTTTTAATTATTATTTTGTTCGGTTGTATATAGATTTGTTTTTTTTTTCTTTTGGGTTGGTTAAATGTGTTTTATTTTAATAAACACATTTGCAAAAAAATATAATATTATATAGTTAAATTTGTTTAAAATAAAATAAGCATATTTGCTAATAAATGATATTTCATTCTTCCTTTTTTTTTTTTTTTTGTAAGTAAAAATTGCATTCTACAATCTAATCATGACTTAATAATTAATTACCTTTTTTTATTCTCTCCCCCCCAAATATAAGATATATATTATTTCAATAATTATGAAATATTTATAGAGAGGGTCACATTTTAAATGATAAAATATGTTCACCACAGAAACCTTTGGTCAACAAAGGACAAATTGATCTATAACCCCTATTCAGTTAAAAAGATGCATAATTACTTCATTTTTCATTGAAAAGAAACACATGCGGGATAATTTTCAAATGTCGTTCTACAATCATAAGCCTCATTATATTGTATTATAAATCACTTTATATAATATTTACGAACGGAAAAATATGTCCAGGGTAGCCTAGTGGACATGGCATCTGCCCGGTAAGCGGAACACTGTAGGTTCGTTTCCCATCCCTGGATACTTTTATTTTTCCATTTATCATTACTCTTCACAATTCATCCATTCATACTTCATCCCTAAGGTTAGAAATAATCGTTATTTCTCCTTGGAATAAATTTTGATTTTTCGTTGGAAAGAAACACTTGCGGGATAATTTTCCAATGTCGTTTTATAATTACTTCATATCAAATAAAAGGATTTAAAAGCGCGAATGTTTCTTTTATACATAAAACGAACTTCTACTGTCCTTACTGCGATGAAAATATATATTGGGAGGGCTTGGCTCATCAGTGGTGAACCCTCCCAGCGGTTTCGCCAATTTAATCCACCAGACCGCTTCTCAGAGCTCTAATATTGTATTGGATCATTCTGCTTTTATATGCTACACTGAAGGATGGAATCTTAGAAATGGTTTTCAAGTAAACTATGTACATAAGCTTATAGGACAGTAGAATTATATTCAAATATTTGCTTCAAGCAATGCTCTTCAGCAAACTTTTCATCGCAGTAAGGACAGTAGAAGTTCGTTTTATGTATAAAAGAAACATTCGCGCTTTTAAATCCTTTTATTTGATATGTATAGATGGCGCGTTATTGCTTTGTGTTAATAATTACTTCATGTTTATCAAAGCTTATTTTATATTTACATATAACATAAAGTTGTGGGAAGATAATATTCATGTATCAAAAAGAAGCACCTTTCCCTTTAAAAAAAAATAGGGTTTTATTAAGATAAAACTTGAATAAGTCTTTAGACTAGCTGATCCATCCATTGAACATCGTCTAGTACAGTAGAATTATAAGTGGAAACAACCCAAGTATTATATACGTTGGTTTACGTTGTTTCAACGTATACATCTGGATCCACTTGAAGAATGGACCATTAAGAGTTTTCCAGTTTGTAGGTTAAAAAAATTAATGCAATTTTCTAAATCAGATGATTTTACAGGCTTAGAGGTTACAAAACAAATAAATATCAATCATGAGAGGGGGGATATATATATGTATCTAAAGAGACAAAGGTCGCCTCTCCCGTCAAAATAGACGTCAAAACCAAAGGCTATCTATTGACCGTCGCCGCAAACTAGCGGCCTCGGGTCGGTAACAAAGCCACAACACCAGCTTTGGCAAACTGAAAAGCGTCCACCTAGAGACCATGGTTTCGGGCTAATGGCCCTCGTCAGTCTAGGGCGGACTTTTTTTTCCATCTATATATATATTTATAAATTTAATTGCCATTTATCGTTAAAATTGTGTACAAATAAATTTACTGGCTATGTGTTTCTTTTCATCAAATATTATCTCTAACATCATTTCAGTAAGGTCTGTAGAGATAATATTTGATGATATTTAAAATAAAAACATTGCCAGTATATATATATAATATAAAATTTTCAAAATATTATTATTGTAACTTGCTTGTAAATAAATAAAGTTAAAGAAAGGCTGATGTCCCCAGAGATAGCCGTGACAACTTGGCCCCACAGAACTTCACAACAGGAAAACAGGGAACAGGAAAGATCCGACCTTTGTTCCCTGTAGGCTTATTCCAAAATATTTAGCCAACTTTGATTTATTAAGAAATAGGTTGGTCAAATATTAAGTTATATATGGTATTTAGTTATATATATGTGATGATTTAAGACCATGGAGCTGTTGTAAATAGTCCAGATATCTACTACCACATGTTTCACCACGTGACTGTATATAACTTCTTATTTACTGCAAATAGAAAGCCTCAACTAACATCAATCTGTACCGCATAAGAATCTAATAAAGTATAGCAACTGTACAGATAGAAGGAATGGAGAATAATAGGAGAAAATTAAGGCTAAAACTAATCAGGCCTAAGTTAGAATAAGAAAGTAGGCCTATCGAGCCCAGTCCAATTTTTACGAGGTCGTGGCCCTCCTGGATGATGTAACTTTCCCCCCTGTTTACGTCCGAAAGGGGCAGTGACCTGCCTGGACCCAGGGAAGCTAATAAAAGGAGGCCCCAAGCCTCAGTTATTCAGTCTTTTGTTTCAGTCTTTGTTTCAGCCCTTCAGTCATTCAGTCCGCGTCGGCCGCTCCTATAGAGGTAAATCCTTTCCTGCCAGAAACCTCCTCGTCCCATTCCTTCTTGACGTTCAAGCGCTTCTTAGTGGAATCTCTGTTTGTTTATTTCATCTTTGGCCCAACTGTGTCGCCTTCCACCACGACTGCACGGTAGAGTTGACATCGAGGTTCGTCTAGCATCAGGTAACACTGGTCCCAGAGGTCCCAAGATATTACATATATATATGGCATTTATTTATTTTATTTCAATTTAAAGCGCTATGTCCCCCTAGGGACACTTGCGCTGTCATACATGTATGCCATTTGTCTATACATATATATACAATAATTTTAGGCCGTGAATATTCATATGATGTTAACAATGAGAAAGAGAAACAAAAAAACGAGAAAAAAGAACTGTGTACAAAAGAGAGGGAAAAAACGAGAAAAGACTAGTGTACAAAAGAGAGAAGTGTCTGGCAATATGTACAATAAGCATAATATAAATTTTCAGTTTCTTAAAAGATATTTCTTAAAAGTTATACAGGGTGTACCAGGTAAATTGGGACTAACTTTGACAGTCCATAAAACAAAAACTACTTGAGATTAAAAACTTGTTTTTTTTTTCATTACGTAGCCATATTCATGTAAAATGCAACAGTACATGTGTGCGCAGTGTAGTGATGAAGAGTAACCGAGAATTTGAAAATCGAGCTGCCATCATCGTTGCTCTGCGCGCCGGAAGGAGCCCCAAAGAGATAGTGGATTTTCTTAAGTTGCCCAAAACCACTATTTATCGTGTCAAGAAGCAGTTTGATGAGGCCGACAGTAACAAAGAGGGGATAGCTACATGGAAAAAGCACTCGCGTTGATCGGACAGGGTAAGAGGCGAAGAATTTGTCAAAAATGTCAAGGAGAAGATTGATGGAAACCCTTGGAAGAGCATGAGGGCCATAGCCAAGGAAATGGACGTTGGCTCTATGACAATTGTCAGAACTATCCATGAGGACCTTGGTCTCAAGTCTTATGCCCTTCGGAAAGGTCAGTTGCTGACTGAGAATATGAAGAATAACAGAAAAGGAAAGGCTGCTGCCCTCCTCAACAACCTGAAACACGACTCTTTTGGCATGCTAAGGTTCTTCTCTGACGAAAAGAACTTTGACGTGGACCAAAAGGTAAATCCCAGGAATGATCGCTGGATCTGTAAAGACCCCTCAGAGATACCTGTCGTGATGCACACGAAATTTCCTGCCTCCGTAATGGTCCTTGGCGTTATCAGCAGTGAAGGTGATGTCATGCCTCCCCATTTCTTTGAGAAGGGCCTTAGGATGAACGCTGACACCTACATCAATGTTCTGGAGACCGTTGTGAACCCTTGGATGGACATGGTGGCCGCAGGAAGGAAGTATGTCTTCCAACAGGACTCAGCTCCAGCCCATAAGGCAAAAAAGACACAATCGTGGCTGACACTTAACGTCCCTAGTCACTGGGGTCCTGATATTTGGCCCCCTAATTCTCCAGATTGCAATCCCCTCGACTACTATGTATGGGGCGTTGTTGAGAGAGATGTCAACAAAGCTCCTCATACCACCATTCAGTCTGTCAAGAAAGCAGTTCACACGGTGATGACCCAAATGGACAAGGTCATCGTCGCCAAGGCCTGTGCTTCATTCCGCACTCGCCTCGAGACTGTTGTAGCTAATAATGGAAACTACATTGAATAAATAAAAACTATATCCTTTTATCTACTACTGTGTCAAATTTCATTCGGATATTTTAATTTTTACTTGCAAAAAATTTCAGTTAAAATACCATTGTTGAAATTCCCAATTTACCTGGTACACCCTGTATATATGGCATGCTATTGGCTTATGTATGATTATCCTTGAACTGCTCTCGTCACAGGTCTCGTTGTTACTGTATTAGTGTTGCACTGAACTGGTCGTCTGCATCGATCGCCGAACGTCGTCTGCCAGCAGCTGGTGCAGCCGACATGGCCAACAGACCTGGATTCTATACCTAAGTTGGAAAATTCACCCATTGTGACATCTGAGTTTTCTTCAACTGGTGATTTGATTATTGTTGATATAAAGATAAATTCTTCCCAATAAATATTTCTGGGGAATTATTTTTGACAATAATATTTCTTAAGATACTGAAGCAAGAAAATTATTATTCTTTGAGTGTGAAAACTTGTAAAAATAGGAACTTACCCTCTACCATTGATTTGTTTATTTTACTTTGTCGTCTGGTTTTGCACAAGTTGAATCTGGTTAGAACGATGTAGGTAAATTAGATGATTGTTGCCTTAAATACGAGGTAATTAACTCTTTCTATATCTAAAAATGTTTAAAGTTTTAATTTTATAAATCTGAGTCTTCAAAAACGATCCAACAGATACACCGCTCATGGAAAAACTTATGGAAGTGGAAAGTCTTTGATAAGGTTATCTCGTGTGTCTTCATTTACTTGTCTTCAATCACTGTGTATCAAATATCTTTCAGAGTAATTGTCAGTTTTGTCCATGAGTGTGTAGGGTAAAATAATTCCAATTGCCACTCCTAGATGGCGCTGTGTTAAACTTTGTGTGTTATAAAAATTACATTTTGTAAATGTAAATATTTAATTATTCTTTATTACATTACTAGACGAATGGCCCGGGCAACGCCCGGGTTTTACCCGAGTGCGTATATATTTTAAAAACGTTTTAATTCAAATACTATTCGTTACAATTATAAATTGGCGCCATGGATGTCACTCTTGTGAAACGTCCTGTTCCAAACTGTGTGTTTTTAAAATGTTTTAATTAAAATACTATTCGTTACAATTATAAATTGGCGCCGTGGATGTCTCTCTTGTGAAACGCCTCGCCCCAAACTGTGTGTGTCTTGAAAATATAAAAATAAAAATGTGAATTTTCATAAAGATTTCATCATGTCGATTTTTTATATAAAAAAGATTAAATAATTGTGTAAAACGGTATATACGATATATAAACATCAAAAGAAATAATGAGCCTATCGTTCAAATATAAAATTCGAATAAATATAAATGAGATACTAAAAATTAAATACCTATTTAATGAATATCATATTTTATTCTTATAAAGGTACTTATATATAATATAATTTATATAAAATATATAAAAATATAAAATATATAATATATGTCATAATTTGTATATAATTAAATGCAACCCCGACCCACTATGTATGTACCATGTATGATTTTCGAAGACTTAATAAAGAACAAGGTAACTGGAGGGAAGCAAGTAACATTAAGATATAGGAAGTAGACCTAAGGCTGGCACGACTATTCTGGGCACCCCTGTGTCAATATTGCAGGGGCAGAGACCGGACGTCTCTAGTGACCGCAGAAGTTATTTTAGCCAAGATACACTCAATACTTCCTGACAAAGCAGGATGTATTTTGATAGCCGCGGAAGTAAATAAAGTCAAATAAACACGAGACTTCCTGACCCAAGCCGGGCGTAACTAATATCAAAGGAAACCGCGGGCCAATCAAAAGACAGTACCTTAAGTAGGTCAACCAATAGGAAAAGATCATGTGACATCTCTCGACCAATCAGAGAGAAACTGAGGCTTGGTGTTAAATCGGAAAACAAGAATGAGTAGTTAGGTTTTCGCTCTCATAGGAACAACACCGGCAGTAGTGATTTAGCTTCCAAGAAGGTGACATCTGCTCTAGACCTCTCTCCCTCTGCTCATCCCACAGCTAAGTACAATCACCGCCATGTGATCAACTAATTAATAAGTCAAATCGCTCAACCCTTCTCAAGCTTTCTTCCCTCCAACACAGTTGCCTCTTATTTTCCAACTCAATCACGTGTCCTGATTATTCCTAACTGTATGCTTCACTTACCACTCAACGACTGCGCTTCAACCAATCCTCACCATTCAAATCGAACAACAAGCAATTCCGCAACGATATTACCACAGAACGGTTAAATCGACAGGATTCTACAACAGTGTAATACATCAAATATTATAGTGTAATAACTATTGCATCATCATATTACACAGAGTCGACAGGATAAAGATTATGGAACTTAATCAGGATCAAGATGGAAATTAGCCCAGACACCAGCAAATCAAAAGGCAATGACAAAACCAGCGGAAAAGAAGCGGACAAGAAGAGAAGCGACCAGGCGCCTTCTAGCGGCCATCATATGGCAGATGACCGTGGCCATCCGACGTGTCAACGCCCCACAAAGTGAGACGGAATTCCGGAGCGTCATTCCCCGGGGAGGACGACGGACACAACCCCCACCAACCCCAGGCGAGTGTCACCAAGGTCGGACACCGACCACCGAGAAGTCATCCACCGCCATGCCGTACACAGTCCCCGAAACCAATCCGCGCGATCCGGGACAGCCCCAACGATCCCAAAATGATCTTCCAGTACCGGACTTCACTTCAATTTCGCGGACGGTGCGAGCAGTCCCGAGCCAAGCCAACCACTCCAAACCAAGACGTCCCAAAGGAGACCTGTTGAACTGAGGTAGGCACCCACCCTATGCCGTCAAGGAATTGACTTTGAACTTCTATCTAACCTACCTACCCCTTTAACCATATCTAACCTTTGTACTCAATGAATGCACGCACGGGCTAGACCAAACCTGTCCGAAAGGACTTGCACTGCAATCAAATTTGTCACACAGGACAACCCTTACCTGCATTCATTGACCCCACCACCATGTTTATCACTCAACCCAATTATCAGTACTATATGCCCTCAAATACAAGCCACAAAGGCTTCAACCCTCACCATGCCCAAAAAAAAACGTGTCAGTACAGCCCACACACTTACCACCCAAAATCCATGCATGACCATACGTCGCCAAGCCATAAAAATGTACCTCACAACAATCCCACAAACGTATTTAGCAACAATCACGACATTCACGACAACAATACACCGACAACATCCACCCAAAGGACGGTTTTCAGGCTAACAAACACGCACAACTCGCCCAACAAGCGCGACACTCGCGCCAAAAGACGACAACAACCAACAAACGCATGCACCGTCGTTAGTAACAATCATCTCGTCTACACAAAACAATAAAAAATTGTTCACCTTAAAAGATGCCATATACACTAACAATAGAAATTTCGATATATGACTTTAATAAATTTGTTGTTCATAGTGAGAACAGGTTAGGTTTTGAACAAACAAGGATTTCGCGTGACACCTTTTCATTCACAATTTTTTTTTTTCGATTCGTGTCACAGGTCACCCACAAAACTTTTCATTTCAGGCCACAGACGCCTTTTCAACACACCTGTGACACGTCTCCACCCAACACGCGTTCACGTCGTAAGCCTCATTTTCACTCAATTCCACTCTAATATCACTGAATAGCTTTTTTTTTCTAAAGTCACGACGACCATTCGATTTAATAAATGGATACAACATCCGGCTTTTCAAAATACAAATAACGTCGAACTTACACCAACTTATCTCTTCACAATGTATTGGCAGACCATAACACATGACACAAGACATCGTCAAACAAGTAAAACCCACAAATAAAACAAAATTTCGTACACCAAACATATCACACACGCACACAAAACAAACATTTACAAGACAAAAACACTTATGACCAACGATACAAGCAACCACATTTCGAAGTAGGTGATCTAGTATTAGTAAAATTATATCACCACCCAAATACAGGGAAACTTGCGCCATATTTCACAGGACCTCACACAATATTAGAAATTATTTCACCAAATGTGGTCCGCATAGATCGACCAAATCAACCACTTCAAAGAGACACTGACACAATCCACGTCAACAAACTTAAACTGTATACAGAAAAAATCCATTATATATCACCACCCACCGTTAACACCTATCATATAAAGCACAACCCCAATTACACGTTCCCTTTCAAACATTTAACACCCGAATTATTCCCAACAGAGTCATTAAGGTTCAAACCCACCAGCAGCGAACCTTTCAAGCATTTAGACCCTGCCATTTTTGCAACAAGACGATTTACATCACTCTTCCCCGATGTTAAAAACTGTAAACCTGACAACCAGTTCAATCATATCACACCACTCCCTAAAGATATCAAACAAGAGAACTGCGAACCTACCAATCATTCAAATTCTACAATTCATAAGGTTCAAGCAAATATTTCAGAGTCCCCAGTTACAAAAATGTGGACGAACATGGGGCAATATCCTATCTTTCATCTGATTTTTATCCTTTGTTTATTAGTTCTACCGTACAACTGTATCCCAATTTTATTCATTAATTACCTGTTTATCTATGCCATGCCCGCTCAGAAAATCTTCGAACTACAAGAGGTAGTTTTTAATTTAGGACAAGCAGTTTTTAATTTTGGACAAACAATTTTTCATTGTGGACAAGCAGTTCTTCATTGTGGACAAACATTTATAAAACTTCTCATAATTTTAGGAACCATCTTCGCAGAAAATCTAAATAAACTCCGAAGAGATAGCAGTAACTGAAAAGATGACCAAACAATGTCGGAGAAATCACGCTCCAAAAACAAGCCCCGAGCCACACCCAAAATAAATAGACGGCAGGAAATGAGAATTTGAAACACCACGACAGGAAGTATAGTCCGCGGCGGTTAAATTCGGCCTCTGTAAACAAAGCGGAACGCCTTCGTCCGATCTCCAATTTCCCTCCCTCTCGTTTGCCCGACACACCCCACTTCCGTATCTCTAATTACAATGAGAAGATCCCCTATTGAGGTCGACTGGGAACCTCACTATGCCACCGGTTTTGATTCCAGTTCGAGTCTACATATCGATTTTTACCACCCAATTACACATCCACGAAACAACACCCAGAACTAGCTCACACATCTCTTACACAACCGACTTCTAACATTTTTCACAACACACACACAAAGACAAAAAATTACACATAAAGGTTATATAGATTTCCATGTCTCCTGTACACACAGCATAAACGCACTTGAGGGCTAGAATCACGTTTTTCACCTAAGTGTCACTACAGATGAGACAAAAAATTTATAGGGCATAATTGAGCAAGTAAAACATTTATAGGGCAAAATGGAGCAACCAATACATGTAGATCAGGGCATGTAGATACCATAGGGTTCAAACCAATACACCTTATTTTTCATATCAATCATTTCCATTATTTTCTCTCAATTAAAATTTAAATATTTAATCAATTTATCAATTTATTCAACTTATTATCAATTTTAATCATTAACTATCATTTTATTTACCAATTAGTTTATATTATCATTTTCACTTATCAATTATCATTCTATTTACCACTTGACTTATATTGCCACAACTCAATTATCAACGAAAACCCACTGGTTTTCGATTAAACTAAAAACATTAAATCACCCTTTGTTGTTGAAACCTTTTTATTTTTCAATTTTTTTTTTCAAACGCTCAACTTTGATTTCGTTCAACTCTTATTTTATTTTTATTTTGATTTCTCAAAAGACCTTATGAAATTTCCTCGAATTCCTTTCCAAAATTCAAGCAAAAAAGTAATTAGGCATTTTTCCTTTTTTTTTTTTTCACCATTCAACCAAGCACTCAACTTTGATTTCGCTCAAAAAACTTTTATTTTATTTTTATTTTTGATTTCTCAAAAGACCTAATAGAATTCCTTCGATTTCATTCCCAATTTCGAGCTAGAATATGGTTAGGCATTTTTCTTTTTTTTTTTTCTCACCATTCAACCAAACACATTCAATTTTGATTTCATTCAACTACTCTTATTTTATTTTGTTTTGATTTCAAAGCGCCTTATGAAATTTCCTCGATTTCTTTTCTCAAAAGTCGAGCAAAAAAGTAACTAAGCAGTTGTCTTTGTCATCATGCAACAAAATATTTTTCTTTTTCAACCAAACACATTCAATTTTGATTTCATTCAACTATTTTTATATTATTTTTATTTGATTTCAAAAGCCTTAATAGAACTCCCTCGATATCATTTCTTATCTCGAGTAGAATTCGTTTAGGCGCATTTTCTTTTTGCCCACTATGTACCATAACATTCATTGATCTCTTACAATTAAAAAATTTTTTGATTTCTATTAATTATACTCAACCTATATCATCAACCCCATTCTATCTTACTTTTATGTCACCAGCAATGCTTGTATATAGCCCCTCAATACCCACAACTAATTTTCCCACAAAATTATTTTTCATTTTACAGAATTCTCTCAGGCTAACCCCTTCTTGAATTCTTCACATGTAGGGGGCGCATCTGTCATAATTTGTATATAATTAAATGCAACCCCGACCCACTATGTATGTACCATGTATGATTTTCGAAGACTTAATAAAGAACAAGGTAACTGGAGGGAAGCAAGTAACATTAAGATATAGGAAGTAGACCTAAGGCTGGCACGACTATTCTGGGCACCCCTGTGTCAATATTGCAGGGGCAGAGACCGGACGTCTCTAGTGACCGCAGAAGTTATTTTAGCCAAGATACACTCAATACTTCCTGACAAAGCAGGATGTATTTTGATAGCCGCGGAAGTAAATAAAGTCAAATAAACACGAGACTTCCTGACCCAAGCCGGGCGTAACTAATATCAAAGGAAACCGCGGGCCAATCAAAAGACAGTACCTTAAGTAGGTCAACCAATAGGAAAAGATCATGTGACATCTCTCGACCAATCAGAGAGAAACTGAGGCTTGGTGTTAAATCGGAAAACAAGAATGAGTAGTTAGGTTTTCGCTCTCATAGGAACAACACCGGCAGTAGTGATTTAGCTTCCAAGAAGGTGACATCTGCTCTAGACCTCTCTCCCTCTGCTCATCCCACAGCTAAGTACAATCACCGCCATGTGATCAACTAATTAATAAGTCAAATCGCTCAACCCTTCTCAAGCTTTCTTCCCTCCAACACAGTTGCCTCTTATTTTCCAACTCAATCACGTGTCCTGATTATTCCTAACTGTATGCTTCACTTACCACTCAACGACTGCGCTTCAACCAATCCTCACCATTCAAATCGAACAACAAGCAATTCCGCAACGATATTACCACAGAACGGTTAAATCGACAGGATTCTACAACAGTGTAATACATCAAATATTATAGTGTAATAACTATTGCATCATCATATTACATATATATAATATAATATATAATACTAGCGGATGTGTACCCGGCTTCGCCTGGGTTTTATCCAAGTGAAAGTTTGCCTAACGAATATTATATATTATGAAGTATAATAAACAATGTTAAAGATTAGTTTTAATTATTAATCAAGATTGTGTGTGAATATGTGAGAAAGATGTAATATCGTTGTTGTTTTCTTGGCCGACTGTTTTACATATGGTGTTATCTTAAAATAGCTTGTTTTGAATATTTTTTTAGATTGAGTTGAATGAATTGCTGAATTTTTTTTTTGTATTTATATATAAATAAAATTAACTCTGTTGATTTTTTGTATTTAATCGATAACAGCGAAGTTACGCATGTTAATGTTAGGGAAAAATATTTTGATGTTAAGCAAAACCTGCTCCATCTCGTTTTACATAAATGTTGAAAATTTGGTCGAAATTGATGCATTGTAACGAAAGTTTTTAGTGAACAACACTTATGAAATTTGCATTTTATTAATATAGATATAAAGGTTACCGATTTAAAAGTCTATTTTATAATTTTAGATTGTATAAGAAACATATTTTCATTTAAGTATTGTACTTGTGGCCTAGTGGTCATGGCATCTGCCCGGTAAGTGGAAGGTCGTGGGTTCGATTCCCTTGTAACCCTTGACACTTTTTTTATTTTATCCATTCTGACCAAAATCTATCCGTGAACTTCACACAGTGAACTTCACACAGACAGAATAAGGCAATTATATAAGTAGATTTTATATTTTATTGTAAACAATATGTTATATTTTTTTATTGTTAGAATACCATTTAACTAAAAATTGTATGCCTAAATAAGTCGAGAGACTTTTGGAAATAAAAACAACGTTAGTGGCTAACCGTGTCTGTGGTGATTAATGATCCTACAAGTGTATGTTATAATCTACTAGCCGAATGACCCGGGCAACGCCCGTGTTTTACCCGATTGAATGTTTTGATTCAAGTACTATTTGTTACAATTATAAATTGGCGCCTTAAATAAATGCATATATTAGTTAATAGCTATAGCCTATGTGCTTTATCTGTCTATGTACTGTTGGCTTCCGTAGGCGTCTCTTACTGGGAAAAGGAAAGAGAGGATTCCATTTAGTTATTAACTAATATATGCATTTATTTAAAGAGCGACCCGCTCCAAACCAATAGTTACAAAAACGAAAGAGCGAGTGGGGGAGGCATGATGGGGGGGGGGCAAAGGTGGCGTGACCGTAGCCAACCAATAGGAGGGCGCCATTCCAAAAAAAAAAGCAACAGTGGTGAACTCATTCAGCGGTTTCACCCAATTAATCTCCAGACCGCTCTACTATTGTATTGGGTTCGTTTCTTATAAACCCTGTATTTATATGGAAGGCAGCTTAGGGGTGTTTAGACAACCTCTGTGGACATGAGCTAATAGGTCTGTATAGTTGCATATATAGAATTACAAATTAATACATCGAGCAATGATCTTCCACAAATATTATTTCATATTCCAGCTATTATTTTATGTTTTTGAATCAACCCATTCATAATGCTAATTACACAATTTGCACTATTTTTCTAAATGGAATTCCTACACAGTTTCATCCAAATTTTATAGTCACACAATTTGTCACATCACACGGCCAGAAATACTTACATAAAAGAGGTCTATCAGAAACACCAAATTGTTCCTGCAGAGAAACTGAACAAACTTCACCTTATCTACGACTGTCCGAACTTTACAGAAGTGAGACATCGTTTGTTCCCTGATCTAAATGATTTAAGATTCTTACTTCAGCCACTTTGTCTACATAAATTTTATGAACTCTGTCGATTAATACATGTAAATTTGTAAATATATAATTCTAAGTTCTAATTAGTTTGTTGTTTTGTTTGTTACCTCTGTAATAGACGAAAATATTTCAATATCGCGACTGGTTGATTGATAAACTAATTTTAAAATTATTTTATGTTTATGTATGCAAATTAATGTCAGTAATTTACAATTTTTGATGATTTATATCATGAGAACCATAAATTCTAAAGAAACACATTTCTATATTTCTAAATTGAAATTCATTTTATGAAAGTCTGTAATTAGTAAATACAGTTAAACCTGTCTATAGCGCCCCCTCTAAATAGCGCCTCCCTCTCTATAGCGCCCGATTTTAAATACGTAGTACGATGCGATTTACATTAAAAGTGACCTGTATAGCACCCCCTCTCTATAGCACCCTATTTTGGTGAGTCCCAAGAGGGGGCGCTATAGACAAGTTTAACTGTACATAATAAATTTTATCATAATTTGTATTTTGAAGTCTGTTAATATCAGTATCACCCTCTCATTAGGTGTCCTCTTACTGGAGAGATGATAATTGACATAATTCTGGTGATGAAAAGTGACCTCTGTAGAGAGGTGTCCTCTAACGGGAGTGTCCGCTCATGAAGGTATCTCTACTGAATTTTCAAACAACCCTTGGTCAAAATGTTTAAAAGTTTTTCAAATATCAGTTTTCACTGAAATAAAACTATAAGTTTCTCTCTCTTTACCTTTCCTCCATTATAAATAGGACCGGCCCGCTAAGATTTGATTGGAGAGTCTGGTTTTCTGGCCGGCGGTCTGAACTAAGAACATCTCAGGTAGACAGCCCAATGGTAGACACTATATCTCATCGGTAATGGTAGACACCCCAATGTATAAACACTACACCTCAGATAGTACTACAATGTATAAACACCTTTGGTAGACACCCCAAAGGATAAACAGTACATCTCAAGTAGCACCCCAATATATAAACACCATATCTCAGCGGCAATGGTAGACATCCCAATGGATAAACACTATATCTTAGGTAGACACACCCCAAGGATAAACACTACATCTCAGGTAGAAACCCTAATGGTAGACACTATCTCAGCGCCAATGGTAGACACTCCAATGGTAAATACTACATCTGAGATAGACACCCCGAAGGATATAAACACTACATCTCAAATAGACATTTCAATGTATAAACACTACTTCTTTGGTAGACACCCTAATGGATAAACACTACATCTCAGATAGACACCCCAAAGTATAAACACTACATCTCAGATAGACACTACAATGTATAAACACTACATCTCAGATAGACACTACAATGTATATAAACACTACATCTCAGATAGATACTACAATGTATAAACACTACATCTTAGGTAGACACCCCAAAAGATAAACAGTACATCTCAAGTAGACATCCCAATGGATAAACACTACATTTCAGCCACAATGGTAGACATCCCAATGTATATAAGCACTAGCCTGACCATCCTGAAAAAGCGTCAAGTTGGGAAGAGAGAAGATGGTTCAAGCTCTAGACTGGAGCAATGAGGATGTTCTTGCAGTAAATGTTGAACGTCGCGTAGCTGAGAGTGGAGGGGAGGAAACAGACTTCTGCGGTGAATGTGCTGGGGGTACAAGTGGGTTAGACAAACCTGTTGCCATATTTAGGGAACACGAGCCAAATCTGACTTCAATAGAATCTCAACTTTCTCTCGGCCAGATATTACTGCCCGATGACAAGTACCGCCTGAACCAAGAATGAATTCCTGGAGCTTCACTTCCACGCACCTGTTGAAGACAAAACTTGTGATATATGCAACTGAATAAAATTAACGCTTCCCTTCCGTCTTATTGTTTTATCGCTAAAATTTTATAAATTTGTAATACAAAGTTCGAATGTGAGAGATGTCCTTAAACTTGTTGATGTAAGAAAGTTAAATAGTGGAGATTATACAACGGTGTATATGCAAAAATTTTCTCCGACGCTGTCTTCACGAGGTGTTCCTATAGGAGCGGGGGTGGGGGTGTGATGACGCAGCAGCGGGGGACCCCGGCCGAGAATCGATAAGCACCCCTGTTCCACCCCAGCACGTAGCCCGCTCAATACAGCGGAGGTCTGCCGGACGGACGGGTCGATTGGCTTTCACACGCACCACGTGCTTGTTTCACTCTGCAGTCGTCGCCTTCGTTGCTTCAGTCAGACAGAGAGACAGAATCTATGGTAGATGTGCAGCGAGTGTGGCAGGGAATGGACAGAATCTATGGTAGATGTGCAGCGAGTGTGGCAAGGAATGGACAGAATGGTATATGCTGTTGGACTCTGACTGACTGCAGTCACTCAGGACGTACAAGAACTTTGATACTTCAATGAGACGAAGAGATCCATATATCCTACGGCAGGTAGATATGGCAGAGAACAGGTGTGGGGAAAGTTGTGGTCAATAAAAAAGTTTCCGGGCCTACAGCCAGACAACAGGTGACCCACGCATGCGTACTCACCGCGAGCCGCACCGGCGCCGGGACGTAGAGGACGGGGTCGCCCGTGCCACGGTTGGGATCGGATCCAATGCGGAAGCCTTTAGCACGCACCCAGAAGCGGAACTTGGAGTTGTCCGTCGTTGAGGGCTCCTCGCCCCGCAGGATCGCCAGGATGCGGCGGTACTTGCGCAGCGTAACCGTCTTGGTCTTGGCGCCGTCGCCGTAGGTACGGAGGGCCCAGGCCTGGTAGGCCTCCTCGGATGGCGTGCGCGTCATCCCGGCGCCGCGCCCGACTGCCGCCGGGCCGAGCTGACGTGGACAGGTGCCGCCCGGTCGATGCATCGATCCTCCCACCCCCCGCGCCGGTCGTTCCACCCGGGGACACCCTCGGCCCACCGCCGGCGGCCAAACTGCTACTTGGTGTGAGAGAGAGAATCTTCCACCGTCCTGGATAAGATCCGTCATGTTAAAGAGTGATTGATGGACACATCAAGTTTTATTGAAACTCCAAACGAATAAATATTTCTCAGAAAACCCTTAGCCGATATTAAGAGACAATTTCCATGAAAAATAAATGATTCAGGTTTGAATCCAGCTCAATACAATTCGAAACAAATTGTCTGTTTCAATCAACTCGTGGCTGCATGTCGGTCAGCATTCAAAGTGATGGATCTCGAGCTGTTTAGGGACCATAAATAGCTCCTCCGTTGTGCATCCAGAACTTGTCCTGGAGTAGATTGTGCTGTTACAATGTGGACAACAACATTATTACTTCTCTTTTTACCCTTAACAAGCTTTAGACGATTTCTGGTAAAAAAAAACTAACCACAAAACAAAACAAAGAAATTATTATGAATGTCCAATCAAATTTTTTCTGAATATTTATGATTAAATACACACATGGACAAAACTTAAGGAAGTTGTACCTTTCAGTATGTATATCTGGACTCAGACAATAACTCTGAAAGATATTACAGTGACCTTTATTGAAGACACACAAGATAACCAATATACACTCATGGACAAAACTTAAGGAAGTTGTACCTTTTACCATGTATATCGGGATTCAGATAATAACTCTGAAAGATATTACAGTGACCTTTATTGAAGACACACGAGATAACCAATATACACTCATGGACAAAACTTAAGGAAGTTGTACCTTTTATCATGTATATCGGGATTCAGATAATAACTCTGAAAGATATTACAGTGACCTTTATTGAAGACATACGAGATAACCAATATACACTCATGGACAAAACTTAAGGAAGTTGTACCTTTTAGCATGTATATCTGGATTGAGACAATAACTCTGAAAGATATTACAGTGACCTTTATTGAAGATACACGAGATAACCTAGTGTGAACAGCCTCTGTCTCCTTAAAAAAATAGACGACCGATGACAGCAAAGACTTTCCACTTTCTTAAGTTTTGTCCATGAGTGTATATGAAGAACTTGGGTGTTAAACCAGATCGTGTGGTGAACTTTACTGATGATTGACTCTGTGGTTTCGGTGGAGAAGAGCAGCTGTCGTCGTTTGAGCATTTTGGTTCCATGTGGGGGAACGTAGAGTATACGCCCTGTTGATAAAGGAAATAGACCAAGAAAGATATCTTTATAAAAAGGACGTTTTGCAAAAGTAGATTTATGAAGACAAGATCTAAAAGATGTTTATTTTGCATAGTGCACTCATGGACAATACTTAAGGCAGTTTCATATTTTAATATCGACGGAAGTCTTTGTTTGTTTGTTTGAAGGAGACAGAGGCAATGTTGTTCGAATTTTGTTATCTCGTGTGTCTTCAATAAAGGTCACTGTAATATCTTTCAGAGTTATTGTCTCAATCTCGATATACATGCTAAAAGTTACAACTTCCTTGGGTTTTGTCCATGAGTGTATATTGGTTATCCCGTGTGTCTTCAATAAAGGTCACTGTAATATCTTTCAGAGTTATTGTCTCAATCTCGATATACATGCTAAAAGTTACAACTTCCTTAGGTTTTGTCCATGAGTGTATATTGGTTATCTCGTGTGTCTTCAATAAAGGTCACTGTAATATCTTTCAGAGTTATTGTCTGAATCCGATATACATGCTAAAAGTTACAACTTCCTTAGGTTTTGTCCATGAGTGTATATTGGTTATCCCGTGTGTCTTCAATAAAGGTCACTGTAATATCTTTCAGAGTTATTGTCTGAATCCCGATATACATGCTAAAAGTTACAACTTCCTTAGGTTTTGTCCATGAGTGTATATTGGTTATCTCGTGTGTCTTCAATAAAGGTCACTGTAATATCTTTCAGAGTTATTGTCTGAATCCCGATATATATGCTGAAAGGTACAACTTCCTTGAGTTTTGTCCATGAGTGTATATTGGTTATCCCGTGTGTCTTCAATAAAGGTCACTGTAATATCTTTCAGAGTTATTGTCTGAATCCCGATATACATGCTGAAAGGTACAACTTCCTTAAGTTTTGTCTATGAGTGTATATTGGTTATCTCGTGTGTCTTCAATAAAGGTCACTGTAATATCTTTCAGAGTTATTGTCTGAATCCCGATATACATGCTGAAAGGTACAACTTCCTTAAGTTTTGTCCATGAGTGTATATTGGTTATCTCGTGTGTCTTCAATAAAGGTCACTGTAATATCTTTCAGAGTTATTGTCTGAATCCCGATATACATGCTGAAAGGTACAACTTCCTTAAGTTTTGTCCATGAGTGTATATTGGTTATCCCGTGTGTCTTCAATAAAGGTCACTGTAATATCTTTCAGAGTTATTGTCTGAATCCCGATATACATGCTGAAAGGTACAACTTCCTTAAGTTTTGTCCATGAGTGTATATTGGTTATCTCGCGTGTCTTCAATAAAGGTCACTGTAATATCTTTCAGAGTTATTGTCTGAATCCCGATATACATGCTGAAAGGTACAACTTCCTTAAGTTTTGTCCATGAGTGTACCAGGTCTATTAGTATGAAACGCGAAAATTTTCAGTGAATTCAAAAGTTCACCAATTCCATACAACAAAAGATTTTTTATTCAAAGTAACTGCCCTGATTAGCTATACACTCGGACCACTTTTCAGGCAATTTTCGAATTCCTTGTCTGAAAATTTCTATTCCTTTTGAGTCGAACCAGTCAACAAGTCATTTTCGGAGTATGTCTGAGTTCGAAAATTCCTGGTTTTTTAGGGCGTGTCCTAAAGATGTGAAAAGGTGGTAGTTCGACGGCGCTAAGTCTGGTGAGTACGGCGGGTGAGGTCAGAGTCCCCAGCCCAAGTCTTTTATGGTGTTTTGACCACCGTAGCGTTGTGGGCTGGAGCGTTGTCATGCTGCAGTATCAGGTTGTTGTGCTTTTCACGCCATTCCGGTCTTTTTTTCATTCAACGCCTCTCTCAAACTGTGCATATGTTGTTCGTAGCGACTAGTATTGACCATTTTGCCAGGTTTCAGGAGCTCGAAATATACTACGCCGGTCTGGTCCCACCATATGCAAAGCATTGCCTTTTTTTCCGAAGCGATTGGGCCTAGGCGTCTGTTTTGGAAATTGGCCGGGCAGGCCCCACGACTTTTGGCGCGTAGGATTGCTGAAGTGGATCCATTTCTCATCAGAAGTTACGATTCGGTGCAAAAATGACTTCTTTTCATGCCTGGCGAGCAGCCCTTCGCAGGTTACCAGACGCCGTTCTTGCTGCCTTTCGCTCAACTCGTGGGGGACCCATCTGGAAAGCTTTTAGGTCATTCCGAGGCTATTTAAACGTAGAGAAACAGCACCTTGAGACACCTGGAGCTGTTTTGCGAGTTTCTCCTGCATTTGGGTACTGTCCTCATCCAACAAAGCTTGCAGTTCAGCGTCCTCGAACTTTTGGGGCGGTTTTCCATGTGGTTCATTATCAAGTTCAAAATCGCCACTTTGGAATTTTTTAAACCACCTGTAACACTGCGATTTGCTCAGAGCGTGGTCGCTGTAAACTTTCTCGAGCATTCGGTGGGCTTCAGTGGCACTTTTCTTCCAGTTGAAGGCGAACAACAAAACTTCCCGCAAATGGGCACTTTTTGGCTCGGAAATCGCCATTTTCCACGGGCTCCAGAAATTTTTTACGATTTGAATTTTTCTAAAACTGCACGCATGCTGATGCCACGTGAGTCAAAGAACAAAACGCCTACAACAGCTCCACCTTCGGCTCAAATAAAGTTGCACAGCGGCCTCTGGCGCCCATTTTCGCGTTTCATACTAATAGACCTGGTATATTGGTTATCTCGTGTGTCTTCAATAAAGGTCACTGTAATATCTTTCAGAGTTATTGTCTGAATCCCGATAAACATGCTGAAAGGTACAACTTCCTTAAGTTTTGTCCATGAGTGTATATTGGTTATCCCGTGTGTCTTCAATAAAGGTCACTGTAATATCTTTCAGAGTTATTGTCTGAATCCCGATATACATGCTGAAAGGTACAACTTCCTTAAGTTTTGTCCATGATTGTATATTGGTTATCTCGTGTGTCTTCAATAAAGGTCACTGTAATATATTTCAGAGTTATTGTCTGAATCCCGATATACCTGCTAAAAGGTACAACTTCCTTAAGTTTTGTCCATGAGTGTATATTGGTTATCTCGTGTGTCTTCAATAAAGGTCACTGTAATATATTTCAGAGTTATTGTCTGAATCCCGATATACCTGCTAAAAGGTACAACTTCCTTAAGTTTTGTCCATGAGTGTATATTGGTTTTCCCGTGTGTCTTCAATAAAGGTCACTGTAATATCTTTCAGAGTTATTGTCTGAATCCCGATATACCTGCTAAAAGGTACAACTTCCTTAAGTTTTGTCCATGAGTGTATATTGGTTATCTCGTGTGTCTTCAATAAAGGTCACTGTAATTTCTTTCAGAGTTATTGTCTGAATCCCGATATACCTGCTAAAAGGTACAACTTCCTTAAGTTTTGTCCATGAGTGTATATTGGTTATCTCGTGTGTCTTCAATAAAGGTCACTGTAATTTCTTTCAGAGTTATTGTCTGAATCCCGATATACCTGCTAAAAGGTACAACTTCCTTAAGTTTTGTCCATGAGTGTATTTGGTTATCTCGTGTGTCTTCAATAAAGGTCACTGTAATTTCTTTCAGAGTTATTGTCTGAATCCCGATATACCTGCTAAAAGGTACAACTTCCTTAAGTTTTGTCCATGAGTGTATATTGGTTATCTCGTGTGTCTTCAATAAAGGTCACTGTAATATCTTTCAGAGTTATTGTCTGAATCCTGATATACATGCTAAAAGGTACAACTTCCTTAAGTTTTGTCCATGAGTGTATATTGGTTATCCCGTGTGTCTTCAATAAAGGTCACTGTAATATCTTTCAGAGTTATTGTCTGAATCCCGATATACATGCTGAAAGGTACAACTTCCTTAAGTTTTGTCCATGAGTGTATATTGGTTATCTCGCGTGTCTTCAATAAAGGTCACTGTAATATCTTTCAGAGTTATTGTCTGAATCCCGATATACATGCTGAAAGGTACAACTTCCTTAAGTTTTGTCCATGAGTGTACCAGGTCTATTAGTATGAAACGCGAAAATTTTCAGTGAATTCAAAAGTTCACCAATTCCATACAACAAAAGATTTTTTATTCAAAGTAACTGCCCTGATTAGCTATACACTCGGACCACTTTTCAGGCAATTTTCGAATTCCTTGTCTGAAAATTTCTATTCCTTTTGAGTCGAACCAGTCAACAAGTCATTTTCGGAGTATGTCTGAGTTCGAAAATTCCTGGTTTTTTAGGGCGTGTCCTAAAGATGTGAAAAGGTGGTAGTTCGACGGCGCTAAGTCTGGTGAGTACGGCGGGTGAGGTCAGAGTCCCCAGCCCAAGTCTTTTATGGTGTTTTGACCACCGTAGCGTTGTGGGCTGGAGCGTTGTCATGCTGCAGTATCAGGTTGTTGTGCTTTTCACGCCATTCCGGTCTTTTTTTCATTCAACGCCTCTCTCAAACTGTGCATATGTTGTTCGTAGCGACTAGTATTGACCATTTTGCCAGGTTTCAGGAGCTCGAAATATACTACGCCGGTCTGGTCCCACCATATGCAAAGCATTGCCTTTTTTTCCGAAGCGATTGGGCCTAGGCGTCTGTTTTGGAAATTGGCCGGGCAGGCCCCACGACTTTTGGCGCGTAGGATTGCTGAAGTGGATCCATTTCTCATCAGAAGTTACGATTCGGTGCAAAAATGACTTCTTTTCATGCCTGGCGAGCAGCCCTTCGCAGGTTACCAGACGCCGTTCTTGCTGCCTTTCGCTCAACTCGTGGGGGACCCATCTGGAAAGCTTTTAGGTCATTCCGAGGCTATTTAAACGTAGAGAAACAGCACCTTGAGACACCTGGAGCTGTTTTGCGAGTTTCTCCTGCATTTGGGTACTGTCCTCATCCAACAAAGCTTGCAGTTCAGCGTCCTCGAACTTTTGGGGCGGTTTTCCATGTGGTTCATTATCAAGTTCAAAATCGCCACTTTGGAATTTTTTAAACCACCTGTAACACTGCGATTTGCTCAGAGCGTGGTCGCTGTAAACTTTCTCGAGCATTCGGTGGGCTTCAGTGGCACTTTTCTTCCAGTTGAAGGCGAACAACAAAACTTCCCGCAAATGGGCACTTTTTGGCTCGGAAATCGCCATTTTCCACGGGCTCCAGAAATTTTTTACGATTTGAATTTTTCTAAAACTGCACGCATGCTGATGCCACGTGAGTCAAAGAACAAAACGCCTACAACAGCTCCACCTTCGGCTCAAATAAAGTTGCACAGCGGCCTCTGGCGCCCATTTTCGCGTTTCATACTAATAGACCTGGTATATTGGTTATCTCGTGTGTCTTCAATAAAGGTCACTGTAATATCTTTCAGAGTTATTGTCTGAATCCCGATAAACATGCTGAAAGGTACAACTTCCTTAAGTTTTGTCCATGAGTGTATATTGGTTATCCCGTGTGTCTTCAATAAAGGTCACTGTAATATCTTTCAGAGTTATTGTCTGAATCCCGATATACATGCTGAAAGGTACAACTTCCTTAAGTTTTGTCCATGATTGTATATTGGTTATCTCGTGTGTCTTCAATAAAGGTCACTGTAATATATTTCAGAGTTATTGTCTGAATCCCGATATACCTGCTAAAAGGTACAACTTCCTTAAGTTTTGTCCATGAGTGTATATTGGTTATCTCGTGTGTCTTCAATAAAGGTCACTGTAATATATTTCAGAGTTATTGTCTGAATCCCGATATACCTGCTAAAAGGTACAACTTCCTTAAGTTTTGTCCATGAGTGTATATTGGTTTTCCCGTGTGTCTTCAATAAAGGTCACTGTAATATCTTTCAGAGTTATTGTCTGAATCCCGATATACCTGCTAAAAGGTACAACTTCCTTAAGTTTTGTCCATGAGTGTATATTGGTTATCTCGTGTGTCTTCAATAAAGGTCACTGTAATTTCTTTCAGAGTTATTGTCTGAATCCCGATATACCTGCTAAAAGGTACAACTTCCTTAAGTTTTGTCCATGAGTGTATATTGGTTATCTCGTGTGTCTTCAATAAAGGTCACTGTAATTTCTTTCAGAGTTATTGTCTGAATCCCGATATACCTGCTAAAAGGTACAACTTCCTTAAGTTTTGTCCATGAGTGTATTTGGTTATCTCGTGTGTCTTCAATAAAGGTCACTGTAATTTCTTTCAGAGTTATTGTCTGAATCCCGATATACCTGCTAAAAGGTACAACTTCCTTAAGTTTTGTCCATGAGTGTATATTGGTTATCTCGTGTGTCTTCAATAAAGGTCACTGTAATATCTTTCAGAGTTATTGTCTGAATCCCGATATATATGCTGAAAGGTACAACTTCCTTAAGTTTTGTCCATGAGTGTATATTGGTTATCTCGTGTGTCTTCAATAAAGGTCACTGTAATTTCTTTCAGAGTTATTGTCTGAATCCCGATATACCTGCTAAAAGGTACAACTTCCTTAAGTTTTGTCCATGAGTGTATATTGGTTATCTCGTGTGTCTTCAATAAAGGTCACTGTAATTTCTTTCAGAGTTATTGTCTGAATCCCGATATACCTGCTAAAAGGTACAACTTCCTTAAGTTTTGTCCATGAGTGTATATTGGTTATCTCGTGTGTCTTCAATAAAGGTCACTGTAATTTCTTTCAGAGTTATTGTCTGAATCCCGATATACCTGCTAAAAGGTACAACTTCCTTAAGTTTTGTCCATGAGTGTATTTGGTTATCTCGTGTGTCTTCAATAAAGGTCACTGTAATTTCTTTCAGAGTTATTATCTGAATCCCGATATACCTGCTAAAAGGTACAACTTCCTTAAGTTTTGTCCATGAGTGTATATTGGTTATCTCGTGTGTCTTCAATAAAGGTCACTGTAATTTCTTTCAGAGTTATTGTCTGAATCCCGATATACCTGCTAAAAGGTACAACTTCCTTAAGTTTTGTCCATGAGTGTATATTGGTTATCTCGTGTGTCTTCAATAAAGGTCACTGTAATTTCTTTCAGAGTTATTGTCTGAATCCCGATATACATGCTGAATGGTACAACTTCCTTAAGTTTTGTCCATGAGTGTATATTGGTTATCTCGTGTGTCTTCAATAAAGGTCACTGTAATATCTTTCAGAGTTATTGTCTGAATCCCGATATACATGCTAAAAGGTACAACTTCCTTAAGTTTTGTCCATGAGTGTATATTGGTTATCCCGTGTGTCTTCAATAAAGGTCACTGTAATATCTTTCAGAGTTATTGTCTGAATCCCGATATACATGCTGAAAGGTACAACTTCCTTAAGTTTTGTCCATGAGTGTATATCTCTGGAATGTCAGTTTGCAGTCTTCACTCTCTCTCTCTACCATGTAGACACTGGTAGACAAACTGTCTTCACCAGCCATATCATACTCCCGGAAAGGTAGGGACGGATGGCTAGAAAGCCTACAATATGATAAACTCAGCTCCGAAAGAATAATAGAAAAAAAGAATATGCAATGTTTTTAATTTTTAAATAAATGCTATTTATTGATTTTTCACATTTCGTTTAAAAATTTCCATTATAGTTTCGCAAATTTTATAAATATTGAGTAGTGTTTTCGAAATTATTAATATGTGTAAACATTTTACACGTTTCTAAACATTCGTGAGAGAATTGACAGAGAATTTAGTATTCCATCTGTGTCAGAAGGCAAATTTTAAAAGTCAACATCTCCTCTTGTGTTTCACTCGGATGGGATGGTGTCCCAGATGGGGAGTCAATTAATATAGTTTTATCTTGCCAGTACAGATAAAAGTTATGAAAATTCGAAACTATTATAGACGCGTATGATCCTTTTAAAAATTAAGCAATTTATACTGCCCTTACTGCAATGGAAAAATTAATGGGGGGGGGGGGCTATCTCATCAGTGGTAAACCCTTCCAGCGGTTTCACCAGTTTAATCTACCATTAGTATCTACCATTGGTAGATTAAACTGGTGAAATCGCTGAGAGAGTTGACCACTGATGAGCCAGGCCCTTCCTTTAATTTTTCCATTGCAGTAAGGGCAGTATAAATTGTTTAATTTTTAAAAGGATCATACGTGTCTATAATAGTTTCGAATTTTCATGACAGATGGCGCGCTAATGCATCATAACAGATCTTCTTCTTCTTCTTTCTTATCTCCACTCAATCATATTAGGATATCAAGTTGTGACTCTTGATGGTGTCTGTTTGACAACCATCATGACTGGGTGAAGTAGAATGCCTTTGTCATTAAGACTGGGAGCACTACTCAGTGGCAGGCCGACTTAGCTCCAATATGAAATGGCGCCTCTGCCATGTGCAGCCACTCCTAACATGGAGTACAAACCCATCCTGTATCCCTGGATTAGGAGCCCTTACAGGGTACTATCAGCCGGGCCAGCTGAGCCCAGGTTTTTTAGTAAGCTTGTTACTGCTCCCCCTCCTCCTTTTTTATATGGACTTGGGACCGGCAAAGGCGGGGTTATCTTAACAGATAAAATTGCAGAGTCCGTACTATTTAAGTAGTGATAATAATAATTTATAATGGTGATGATGATGGGAAATAATAAAAAATATATGCTAAGTACAATGACTATGGCGTCTAAGCCACCGCTGCAGAGTTTGATGGAAGATCTCCAGCGGGTCCCCAGCGACACCAAGCAGATGGGGAGATGAAGGACCTGGCTACGACCCGGTAAATGCTGACGATATCTTCAACTCATTGTCTTCAATAAACTCTCAAGGTCGGTGCATGGTTAGACCCCAGGGATCCCAAGTGATGCCCACTGCAGCCCAGGTATATAACATATCAACCAATCAACATCCTGGGTAGCATCTGCATTACAATCCATCCAATGGGAAAGCCAGGAAAGACTCGGCCATACATTCAGTGTCAGCCAGACTGGCGGAAGTAAGGTCGCAGGTGGCGGCCATTCTTTAGCCTCTCTGGGCCTACTTACTTTCTCTACCCTTTGTTTATTCTTTATCTGTATAGCTGTACTTGGTTCTCTATCTATACCATAGGTGGAATTGCGCCGTATGAAATCGTTTCTCTACGAAATTCAATGACAAGAACAAACATTATTTCTACTTCCGAGCGCTAGTATTTAACCACTGGGCCTTGTTAGAGAGGTAGTCACCAAGGCTTCCAACAACAATGGTAAACTGAATAGGCCTCAACCACTTCAACTTCTAAGAAGGCCCTAGACATCTTCGCCAACACGCTCATGACTCTTTCAGGGAGACAAGCACCACCTTGTACAAGAATATTTCACGTTCCAGAACTTCTGCTAGCGGCCTAAGTGAGTTTTTTTTATTGCATTGTCGCTCTTCATAGGAAATTTCAGCTCTTCTGGTTTCACATGGAGGATGAGATAGATATCTGCTTCCTGCAGGAGACGAACATCATGGACGACGTAGGAGGCCCCTGCCACGGCTACAGTGCCACTGTAGGATTAGGCCTCGCCTGCGTCTTTCTTCGGAAGTGGATCCTGTGGCCAGGCAACGTTTCTGTCATCGACCTTACTGTCCGAAGAGTTTCCACGACGTTTGCCAACTCCCTCATTCCTCATCGTGTCGCCTATTGCAAACCATTTCAGCTTTTGTGTGTGAAGAAGGTGCTTATTTCTTCGATGACCTGAACATCTCCGAAGAGTCGCCTAAGGACCTAGAATCTGATTCAGCAGAAACCCTCGCAAAGCTATTGGACCAGGCTGACTCCATCGACGCCGCCATCTTCATCGATGCTCTGCTGGAGCCCACGAAGGTCGCCTCCATCAGAAGCCAGGTCGAGGCACGTCATCTAGACAAAATTTCTCACTTCCATCAGGCTTCTACGATCACGCCACCTAATGTCAAAATTTACATTATCATTACTCGGGCTATAGTACCGTCTGAATCTGAGCTCTTAAAAATTCCCTCGTACATCGGGAAACTATTCTGATCTGATATGTGACTCTATTAAATAGAAAAGTTCGTGGTTGTAATCTCGGATTATCTATCAGAACTTCCACCATCGATGTAGAGAAAGCATTGGGCCGGGATAAAGGTCAATCTGGTCGTGGCGATACGGACCCTCGGCCTGCTGTCGCCGAGTCCGGGGGTGGGCACATTTAGGATATTGGAAGACGATACTCCGACCATCCTTTTTCGTCGAACTTCGAGCGCTCCCTCCGAGCCTTCCACTTACACCGGCCACAATGGCAACACAATCTCCGGAGCCAACTACGACGCTTCCTTTAGCAGTCGCTTCACACATGCTTCCAGATTGGCTGAAGTCATCACTTACATGATCTCCCTTAGAGCTCGACAAATGGGAACAGCTCTTTCTCTTTGACATCTCCCGCGGCATCCATTCACCGCCTTCAGTAACTCAGAATGGAACGAAGAGCCTTGCGAATTTGTCAAAACCTTTTAAATTTTCTCCGCCAGAGTTCTTTGGAAAGTATTCGAGGCTTCGTGAGGCCTTGCCCTCATCTTCGTAAGATGATTTTGCTGACGGGTGGTCTGGGTCTGCAGTCACTCCTGTTAATCAGTCTCCTGACTACAATATCCTCAGCGACGTGCTCATGGGCCGTCTGCGTCGACCCTCTGCCCGAGTGTCAGACCTATGCCGCTCCGGGATAGTCATCCTCTTTGTCTGACGAAGTCCCCTCGGTAAAGACACACCACCCTGCACTGACTTCCTGACATCAAGTTGGCGTTGATCTGCCTAAACAGGAGCTATAAGATGGCCGTGCTGGAGGCCTGTCATCCGCCTTCCTAGGCTGGGTCTCTGTCTTATTCGGATAAGTAGACAGCTCCATTAGGGTCGAAGAATTCCATAGCAGGGTCTTCCAACGAAGTGAGGAAGAACTCGAGCTTCAGCGCCGCCTTCTTAAACATAGGAGTTGTCTTCCTGCTGCGCCGCCTTGAGAGAATCTTCGGCCGCGGATGCGTAGTCGCCCATGCAGATGACATCGTTCTCTTCATCAGAAACTACGCATTTGTGCATGTGCCTGTGATTTTCGAAGCGTTCGGCAGGGGTGGCATAAACTTTTCCAAGAGCCACGTGTTCTGGAGTGGTTTTTAAAAGCACTGGACTGAAACTCTCCCATAGAAATCTCCTGGACACCCGAGTCGATGAATATCCTGGGCTGCACGATTAATGCCAGGAATGTCATCGTCTCACTGGTCAGCCACGGAATCGGGTTACTGGAGCGAGACATCGGGAGTTAGGCTCCCTTCACACCCGCGGCCTGTTGGTGTTGGGTCGGGATCTCAAGGCCCTGGGATCCATCCCACGCATCATCTCTCCAAGGGTGTGTTCCAACTGAGACCACCAGCGACCGCTGAAGGCGATGTTGATGCGCTTCGTGTGAGGAACGATACGAATTTCGTAACTTCCCGGAGACATCCTGGCGTGGCTGATCTCCGAGGGTGGCGTCGGTCTGAAGAACATCGCGGGCCAGCTTAGGCTCGCCTGCCTGAAGGGGTCTAGGCCTCACTGCGTGGAAAACAACATAAATATGCGGAAGGATGGTATTCGTAACAAAAGAATTAACTCTTCCTTTAAGATGCATTAAAACAAGGTTTTTTGTTCATCACCCCACTATAGAACGTTATGCCGGTGATGAAGAATGTGCCACAACACTACTTGTGTTGAATACCATTCTTTCGCAACTATATTTTATACATATAGGTTAGAGCCTCCCCTCTCATATGTATATTTACATACATTTACGTATGTACTAAAATGACAAACCGGCTTCGCTTGGGATCTTCCCAAGTAAATACTTGTCCAGGCAAAATATTGTATTAGTAAAATATTGTTGCGTCACTGCCGTGTCGAGGATGGTCGAATAAGCACGCGGACTCGGTATGGATCTCTGTTCGACTGTTCTTTACATACAGAAAGGTAACATACAGAAATCATCATCCAACAGCCACTCTCAACAACAGGGAGGACGACTTCACCCCTATCCAGCTGGACTTCTTCCTTCTTGACTGGTCCGTCCGTCCCCCTCAGCTATTCTTGGAATGAACACATGTGGTCGAACTGACCCTGCTTGCCATCACGGCGTTGTCGAAACTTTCTTTGGTAAATTGGCGTAACATTGATCTCCTTATCCTTTAACTGTCTGTCCCACACAGGGCAAACCTGCTCTCCATTCTTCAGGAGGACCATCAAACTTCAGAATGTACCGGATTACTTGAGGCTTGTCTTCAGTCTTGAAACATAATCCCGGGATTAGCGTCAAACATTGCTTGCTGCATCACGTTCCAACTTCGGACCCTCTTTCCATTCTCAATCAGCGCTATGGCCATTGGCTCTTCTTGTTGTTAAGTAACTCACTAATCACAGGACGAAGGTTCTCCCCATGATGGCGATCATAGTTCACTCCGTTCAATGATTTCGTTTGTAGCTTGGTGTCTTCCTTACGCACATCCTGTAACTACCCTCGCCGTTTCTTTATCAGTGAAAACTTCTATAGTGCATCCTCGTCGTTTCTGTTCACAGCGGCGCTGTAGATAGTCTTTCTTTGCTGTGGTAGTGTCTTCCCTACCCACGCTCTCCATCTCGTGTTTGTCCAACACATATTTGTCAGACTCCCTGAGATTTTCGATACAGATATTTTGCTGGAATAAGTCCATTTTATTTCCCTAGAAGTTATTTAAGCCCTATATGTTAAAATAATAATATTTTAAAAATCAAAATTCGATATTCTTTAAAAATTCAGCCTAATTGGTCAAATATTGAGGAAACGTATAAAGCAAAGTTCAGTTAAAAAATGCATATACGTTAACATATATATATGAGGCAGCATATTCTATCTGCACTCTGTTTATTGTTGACACTATGTTCTTTTGTACTCTGTTCACTCATGGGGGTATTTTCTCTCTGTACTCTGTTTATCGCTGGTACTCTACTGTTTATCGTTTGCAGTATGCTCTGTTTGTACTCTGTTTTTCATTGGCATTATGTTCTGTTCGCACTTGTTTAGCGTTGGTATTATATTCTGTCTGTGCTCTGTCTCTGTTTATCATTGGTAGTATGTTCTGTCTGTACTCTGTTTATCGTTAGCGGTATGTTCTCTCTCTCTCTCTCTCTTAGCGGCCCCCTGACCTGCAGGGATGGATCTTCGGGCATGACCTGGAGGACGACGCCCTGGCCATCCTGGCGTCTGCCAAGACCCGTATCTACAAGCACTTCCTGGGCCTGGAGATACAGGCGTCCAAGAAGACCCTCTCATCGTCTGGAGGAGGACTCTAGCAAGATGGTGGAGCCTTCCTCAATCATAATTTCATTGTATTATTCTCATTATTTTTCATTCATAATTGACTAGTAGTCAATAAAGTATGTTTAACCGTCTCTCTCTCTTATTCATATTTATATTTATTCTGTATTTAACCTTATATAATATTGTTGCACCAGGTTGCGGCTTGGCAGACTCTTCAGCCTGGATTCTCTCCTGTGCTGGGTCTTGCATCTTACCAGAGCGTGTTTCAACCATCCTACAAATTTATAAAAGGGAATAACGAGATAAGTCTTCTTTAAGTAGCCACCAGAATCCTTTCTTTATTTTCTCACATCAAAGAGAGCAGTGAAGTCACAGTGTACCTAAATACAAATGATGATAAATTAATAATCTGTTTTAAATAAATATCATAGAATATTTTATATAAAAATAAATAAATATATAATTTAAATTTCAAATATATTAAAACTAATATAAGAAATACGCCATTAATCATGATGTAACACTTCCCCCTCTCCAGAGGTCGTCACGTCCTCGTGAGTTACCTCATCAATTCTCTCAAAATAGGGTTTGAGTCTTGAGACATGGACAATCAATGGGTCTTGGCCAGGATTATCTTTTGGCTCAATTAAGTAATTTACGTTATACAGCTTCTTCAATATTCTATATGGGCCAAAATATTTTCTCAGTAGTTTCTCGCACTTTCCTATTTTCCTAATTGGTGTCCAAACTGCTACTAATTCTCCTGGTTCGTAGCTTCTTTCCATGTGTTTCTTGTCATAGTTCTTTTTCATTCTTTCTTGAGTCTTTATTGTGTTGTTAATAACTAATTTTCTTGTTCTGTTTATTTTGTCTAAGTGATGTTTTATGTATTCATCATAATCATCTTTGTCAATTTCCACCGAGATATTCCTGTCGTCCAAAAGAGACGTGGGTTCTCTTCCAAACATCAGGAAAAAGGGAGAATATCCTGTGGTTTCCTGAATTGTAGTATTGTAAGCGTGAGTGATGAATGGGAGTATTTCGTCCCAATTTTTCTGATCAGTGTTCACATACATACTGAGCATATTGATCAATGTTCTATTTAACCGCTCTGTCAATCCATTAGTCTGGGGATGATAGCTCGTTGTGAAGCAATGTTTAATCTTGCACGTTTTCATCACCTCTTTCATTAAATTACTGGTAAATTGAGAGCCTCTGTCACTAATAAGATATTGTGGGGCTCCGTGCCGAAGAAAAATATCCTCTACTAGAAATTTAGAAACTTCTTTCACTGTTGCTTCCGAGACTGCTCTTGTTTCTGCATATCTAGTGTAATAGTCCGACAGCACGATTATCCATTTTTTCCTGTTTTTCGTAGATGGTAGTGGACCAACAAAGTCAATTCCAATTCTTTCGAAAGGAAAGTTGGCTGGGGGGATGGGCTGTAGTAGTCCAGAAGGTAATTGGTTTGAGCCTTTCCTACTTTGGCAAAGGTGACACGTCTTAACGAATTCTGAGACATCCTTTAGCATGGATGGCCAAAAGTATTTACTCTTTATTCGGTACATGGTTCTGGCGACGCCCAGATGGCCATTCGACATATGATTGTGATATTCTTTCATAATTTCTCTCTTTTTATTCTCTGGAACCACAAGCAACCACGCCCTGCCTTCAGGGTTCGGGTTTTTCTTAAAGAGGCATCCATCTTCTTCTTTAAAGTTTTGCGCAATTGATCGCCTGCTTCCATTAAGGTTTTTCTTAACACTTTCGATAAATTTATCTTCTTCGTCTGTTATTTGATTTAAAAATAGCCTTTCAAAATCCTCATCCCAATCAGTTTCTGGTAAGGGCCCCCTAGATAAGCCATCGGCGTCCAGATGCTTCTTTCCCGATTTATGTATTATATCGAAGTCATATTCTTGAATTTTCAATGCCCATCTTGCCAATCGACCTGTTGGATCCTTCAAGTTTTTGAGCCAGCATAAGGCGTGATGGTCTGTTACTATTTTAAAGTGTCTTCCATAAAGGTAGGGTCGTAATTTTGACATTGACCAGACAACGGCCAGACATTCTTTTTCAGTGGTTGAATAATTTTGCTCCGCTTTACTTAGGGTACGACTCAAATATGAGATCACCTTCTCTTCACCACCGATGTCTTGGACAAGTGTTGCACCTATGCCGATGTTGGACGCATCAGTATGAACATAAGTAGGTGCATTTGGATTGAAGTGACCTAAAATTGGTGGACTTAATAGTGCTGTTTTTAGGGTTTGAAACGCTTCCTCTTGTCTTTCTGTCCAGGTAAATGATACACTTTTTTTTATAAGGTTGGTCAAAGGGTCAGCAATTTTTGAAAAGTCTTTGATAAATTTTCTATAATATGAACACATTCCCAAAAAGGATTGTACTTCTTTGACCTTTTTGGGCCGAGGAAAATTTCTGACAGCTTTGATGTTATGTTCCGCGGGTTTTATACCATGTTTGCTCGTTATATAGCCGAGAATCTCCAATTCTTCAAAAGCAAATCGGCATTTTTTGTCGTTTAACCTTAAATTAGATTCACGAAAACATCTAAAAACAGCTTCAAGTCTTTTGAGGTGCGTTGGAAAATCCGGGCTATATATGATAACATCATCCAGATAACACAAACAAATTTGCCATCTCAGATTTCCAAGCATATTCTCCATATTTCTCTCAAAGGTAGCAGGCGCGTTACAAAGTCCAAAAGGCATCACGTTGAATTCATATAATCCATGCGCTGTAGTGAAAGCTGTTTTCTCTTTGTCTCTTTCTTCGACTTCAACTTGCCAATATCCAGATCTGAGGTCTATTGCTGAGAAGTGTGTAGATCCTTGGAGAGTATCCATAACTTCGTCTATTCTAGGGATCGGATAGACATCTTTTACTGTCACATTATTCAGTTTTCTGTAGTCCACACAAAATCTGTATTTACCATCTCGCTTCTTGACCAATATTACTGGAAAAGACCAGGGGCTAGAAGATGGCCTAATTATGCCTTCTGTAAGCATCTCGTCAATTTGCTCTTTTATAATATCTCGTTCTTTAGCACTTACCCGGTAAGGCTTGTGTTTAATTGGCTTCGCGTCTTCTGTGTCTATCCGATGTTTTGCCAAATTGGTTCTCCCTAATCTCGATGAAAAAAGATCTCCATACCTTTCTAAAACTTGTTTTAACTCCTTCTGTTCCTTTGGTGAAAGATTTTCGTTTATTTGGAATCTAGGTTCTTCGTTCTTTTCTACCTCTCTTTCTTGACTCACATTTATTTTCGCTGGACTACTTCCAAAAGCCAATGTTTGGTTTTTCATTATTTTTAACGGTCGAGGATACGGATTAGTTATCCAGATGTGTGTTTCCCTATTTATAACATTGATCAAGCTTCTTGCTAGACGAAGTCCATTTGTTTGAAACATTTTGCTGCTCTCCTCGATAATATATTCTCCATCCTCTGTTTCTACCAATGCCTTGATCAATTTCATGGAACATTCCGGTACAATGGAATCCTTGGCACTCTTTATTTTCAACATTTCAAAATTGATTTCGTCGTGATTATTCGTCAAATCATATTTTATAGTTTCTTGCTTACAATCTATTTTTGCGTTCATTTTCTTAAGGAAATCTCTCCCAAGAATTAATGTCCGTAAATGCGTTTTCAATATCACAAAGTTGTGTGATAATGTTTCGTCATCAATTTTTATATTTAAAAATATACTTCCTACCATGTCCAATTTTTTTCCATCGGGTCCTGCACAAATTTTTGCGAGTTTACTTATACCATGGCCTGTATCGAGGGCCGTTCTGAGGTCGACCACTGAGAGGTCAGCACCTGTATCAACCAAAGCTTCAAAAGTCCCTATCTTGTCCACATTAATTTTTAATTTGTATTTAGGGTCCAACTTCTTGATTCCGTTTATGGTCGACTTGCTTTGATTGACAGATTCAGGCGCGACGTTTAGTTTAAATCTTCCAACACGGAATATCTATTCCGGGTAGGAATATTTGTCTGTGTGCTATGACATACATCAGCATAAAGCCGAGGTCCTGATTTCTCTGATATTTCATTCATTTGGCATTTTTCTTCGACCTTCTCTTGGGTATCTGCTGGATCCTCTTCTAGGATTCTTATAAACTTGACCCTACAATAACGGGCCACGTGCCCTGGCTTGTTACATTTAAAGCAGATTGGTCTTCCATCTTCCGTCCTATTTTTGCTCACTTCTTGGCTTTTATTGTAAGTGTTTCTCTGAAGGTTTGGTTTCGGCACAAAGTTAGGATTATAAGGACGTCTAGGGGTAGAGGGCTGGGGAAAGTTGTTTCGATACTGTCTGGGGGTAGGAGGGGAGTCGTTCTTGTAATTATTGGAAACAGGGGCTTGGGGCCTGGAAGTGGTCTGGTAGTTTCGTGCGGCAGTCGGCGGCACGTACCTCGATTGTTGTTGGGGTCTAGAATAGCGTGGACCGTTATATAGGTTTCTGGATTTCTCCACACGTTCCCGATACTTCTTTTCAAAAGAATCCATTTTCTTGCACACGACAAGAAGGTCATCGGTCGTTTTAGGAGGGTTCAGGTAGAGCGCGAATGAGTACTCTTTTTTCAGTCCTCCAATAACATGTTCAATTTTTGTTTCTTCTTCCATTGCGGGGTCAACCTTGTTGCACAACACTAGAATGTCTTCCGCGAACCTGATTGCTGGTTCATTCCAGTGTTGCATTCTGTTGAGCTTCATTCTAAGTTCTTCTTTATTCGCGTCCAAAGAAAAATCCTGAATGAGGCGGATTTTAATATTTTCCCAGCTCGTGAAACTAGCTTTGTGTAAATTCAACCAGGTTTTAGCGCTTCCCGTCATGTTCATGGCGGCATAACGAGAGATAATGTAGTCTGCCCAATGGTACAAGAAGCCAATTTCTTCAAGAGATTCAATCCATGGGCGAGGGTCTTCCGTTCCATCATACTTGGGGATGTCGATGTTGGGATTCAGGACAACTGGGTCGGAACTAGCATCTCTACCAATTGTTGCACCAGGTTGCGGCTTGGCAGACTCTTCAGCCTGGATTCTCTCCTGTGCTGGGTCTTGCATCTTACCAGAGCGTGTTTCAACCATCCTACAAATTTATAAAAGGGAATAACGAGATAAGTCTTCTTTAAGTAGCCACCAGAATCCTTTCTTTATTTTCTCACATCAAAGAGAGCAGTGAAGTCACAGTGTACCTAAATACAAATGATGATAAATTAATAATCTGTTTTAAATAAATATCATAGAATATTTTATATAAAAATAAATAAATATATAATTTAAATTTCAAATATATTAAAACTAATATAAGAAATACGCCATTAATCATGATGTAACAATATTATATGGACTTTGTGATAAATCAGTTTCAATCTCAATCTCTCTATCTCTCTCTCTCTTTGTATACTCTGGTAAAATTAATAATAAAAATAAAGCTTATTCGCTTGTCCTAATCAAATATATCGTAGCCAAAACATCAGGGATTAAATTGACTCTCGAGGTAATGCCGATAATGTTTCTATAGTGAGGTTAGTGAATCTCCTTAGAAAACGACTCCAGCCTACTCTTCATAAGTATATTGTCACTGAATAATTATTTTAAATATTCTGTGGTATATCATCATTAATATTTGCATAGTCAACACCCCTTACCATTCTTGTATATTATTACTTGTAAATAATTTTTAGAAATAGTTTGGCATTTTATAAATAAATTATTTTTACTTAAACTTTTGTTATACTCGTTATCACTACCGTGACAACTGGTGGAGAAGCTGGAATATTCCCTCGACGCCCAAGCCGTTAGAAGAAGCCGAAGACTACAAGGACTAGAACCTCAAGAAAACATCGCTATGATCAAGCAAGAGACACAGACAAAAATGGGTGAGTACCATTTTCAACCTTTTAGAAACCCTTCTATTTTTACTGGAGAATGCAACCAGAATCCAGAAAAATGGTTGAAAGAATTCCATCGCGTCGCTCGCTACAACTGCTGGGATGATTCAATGTGCCTCGCAAATGTTTATTTTTTCCTCCAAGGAACAGCGCACAGATGGTACGAAAATGTTGAAGAGAAAATTAATTCATGGGATATTTTTGTGAAAATGTTTTCTCAGAATTTCGGACATCATGTCACCCAAAAAGATCAACTCGCAGAGAACCTCAAAACTCGAGCTCAGGGGAAGGAGGAGACCAGTGATTCTTACATTCAAGATGTTCTCCATCTGTGCAGAGAAGTGAATCCGGCTATGATGGAAAATGAAATAGTTGCACACTTGACGAAAGGAATATCGGAGGAGATATATCAGTCAATCATCATTTTAGGCATTGCAAGTATCGATGAGTTCATCAAATGGTGCCGAAAAATCGAGGCTTCAAATAAAAAACGTGTAAAAAAACGTGTAGTATTTGACAGACTACCGAATGTTGCCGCCATCGATTCAGCAGACTCTGAATCAATGGAAGACTTAATCCGACGCATCGTGCGTGAAGAAGTTCATCGCGCACTAAATCCGGAGTCAACTACCCCTGAACCATCTTGTGCTGAGAACATGTAAGAAAACATCTACGTATGTTTTCCCACGTGACGCAGCGGAGCGTGACCTCGCCAGCACGGGTGAGTCAGTTGTTGTTTGCTCTCTGTATGGATGGACATTAAAACATGGTGGCAGCGATAACTGGATAAAATACGAACCCGTATATCGCAAAATATCGATTTTTGCGTACTTTGGAAGATAATTCAACATGGCTCAGATTCAACCTCCAGAAACTTTCGACTTCTCGACTCCCAACGAATGGCCCAAATGGAGGAAGAGATTCGAACGATACCTCGTGGTCAGTGGAATGAAGAAGAAAGAGGAGGCGGACAAGATCGATTTGTTCATGTACTTGATGGGCGACCGCGCGGATGATATATTCAGGACCTTCAAGTTCGAAAAGGAGGAAGAGGCAACGAAAATTGATTCCGTCCTCAAGGCGTTCGACAGCCACTTCTGTGTCAGGAAGAATATTATCTACGAACGTGCGAAATTTAATTCAAGAATCCAAGAGGATCGGGAGCCAGTGGACGAATTCATCACTTCATTGTACAAATTGGCCGATAGTTGCGAATTTGAGGGTCTTCATGATCAGTTGATCCGTGACCGAATAGTGGTTGGAGTGAGGGACAAAGCTTTATCTGAAAGAATGCAGTTGGACAGCGAACTGACTTTGGAAAAGGCGGTGAAAATGGTTCGACAGCAGGAAGCCGTTCGACAGCAGCAAGTCGACCTGCAGCGTCCCTTAACAAGCCAAAAGGTCAATCAGGTGAAGTTCAACTCGAAGAAACAATCACCGAAACAACAACAGCAGCCTTCGAGGAAGAAGGAGAAGTCAGCCAAAACAAGATCACGATGTCCAAAATGTGGAGGTTTCACCCACAGGGAAGGACAGGCTTGCCGTGCTGAAGGACAAAGATGTAACCTATGTTCAAAAACTGGCCATTTTGCAAATTGCTGCCCAGATAAGCAGGCGAAGACTGCGGAAGTCAAAGCTGTTTCTGAACTTGATGAAGAAATTCGTTTTCTCCTGGAGGTCTCAGCTGTGGAGGATTCATCTAATCTCGATAATGATGAAGACGAGTGCAGGAGGCGATGGACAGCAGAAATCCAAGTGAACGGGAAAAAGGTGAAGTTCAAGCTCGACTCCCAGGCGGATGTTACATGTGTTCCTCTGTGTCTCTTCAAGAAGATAATGGGACAGCAACGACTAGTGAAAAGTGATATCAACATCAGAGCTGCTGAATTCTCCGAACTTCAGACTGTGGGTATGTTTATATCAACGCTGCGAAATGGCAATTATGAAATCAAGGAGAAGATTTATGTCATTCGTCGTTTGAGTGAACCTCTTCTGAGTCGCCGGGCATGTGAGCTCTTGAACCTGGCGAGGCGGATTGAAGTGGTTGCGACGAGAATTAACCCAATCAAGGAATTCCCCGAAGTATTTGAAGGACTGGGACAGATCGGAAACCCTTACGAAATCAAATTGAAACCTGGAGCAAAATCATATGCTGTGCATACTCCTCGACGGGTACCAATACCTTTGATGGAAAAGCTCAAAACAAGATTGGAAGAGCTCGAGAGGGCGGGAATCATAGCACAAGCTAACGTTGCGACTGAATGGTGTGCACCGACTGTGATTGCTGGTAAACCGAATGGCGACATACGACTCTGTGTGGATCTCTCAAGGCTGAACGAACATGTACAGCGCGAAGTGCATCCCATGCCAGTGGTGGAGCACATGCTGGGGCAACTGGGGGAAGCAAGATTCTTTTCGAAACTGGACGCGAACAGTGGCTTTCACCAGATTCCGTTGAGCCCGGACTGCCAGCATTTAACGACCTTCATCACTCCTTTTGGGAGATATAAATACTGCAGAATGCCATTTGGAATCTCACTCGCCCCAGAGTATTTTCAGAGAGTTATGTCAATAATCTTGCAAGGCATGGACGGTGTAATGTGTTACCTGGACGATATCCTGATATTTGCCTCCGACTCCAAGACTCACGATCGAATTCTTCGTTTAGTGCTCCGAAAACTGAAAGAGGCGAAAGTTACACTAAACAAGGCCAAGTGTGTGTTCGACGTGCCAAGAATTAATTTTCTTGGGCACATACTGGATGAAGACGGTATCCGACCAGATCCAGCGAAAATCGAAGCGGTGGCGAGGATGCCTGCTCCGACAGATGTTCATGGCGTAAGAAGATTTCTTGGCATGGTGAACCATCTGGGACGTAAACTCCGAACGACCTTGCCAATTGCACCAGAGAATCTTAATCCAAAGTTGGTGGACTCTCAGACCCTGAAAAGAAAGGAGGGAAGAAGGAGAAAGGATATGAGATCCAGATATGATCGACGCTGCGGAGCTACGGACATGGAGGAGCTATCCGAAGGTGACACGGTTTGGATTACAGATATGCGAACCTGGGGGATTGTAAAGCAGAAGGCATCGACACCAAGGTCATATATGGTTGATACTCCAGTTGGGACTTTACGTCGAAACAGGTTCCATCTACGAAAAGGAGTTGCAGTGCAATATCCAGCCGACCCATCGACGCCGACCTTTTCGGGGGAGGAACTTGTTGAAAATGAAAAGACCCCAGTTGTGGATTATCCCTCTAACGACTCAGAAGACGGCCAGATAAGAACCCGGAGTGGACGAATTGTTAAACCTGTGGATCGCCTTCATTATTAATTATATTATGCATTTAAAGTTTGTAATGTATATATATATTTCAAGTCTTAAAAAGGGGGATGTGCTGAGAACATGTAAGAAAACATCTACGTATGTTTTCCCACGTGACGCAGCGGAGCGTGACCTCGCCAGCACGGGTGAGTCAGTTGTTGTTTGCTCTCTGTATGGATGGACATTAAAACACATCTTCTCTGAAAGAAATTATCCGAGAAGAGATTGAAAAAAACGTAGCTGCAATTTCGAAGCCTATTCAAAGGCCTCCGCCACGACAGTCGTACCCCAACCAAACACGTACATTCAACCAGGTTCCACGACGTCAGTACCCTACCCAAACGCCCATATATAACCAGACGCCACCACAACGAAGAACGGACAATGGAGGACGCATGACAACATCCCAATATGTTTTAATTGCGGCCGCCCAGGCCATGTTAAGCGATATTGTAGAGAACGCCGACAATGGACGCAGAGACCCGAAGGACATGCACCAAGCACCCAAGAACCTCAAATGGGTAACCACCAAGCCATAAGAAGCCAAACCTACCGCAGACAATCGCCGTATCCAAACAGAGGAAGATCCCCAAGACGCCAGTCCATTTCCCCAGGCCGCCATACAAGCCAATCCCCACGCCGCTACAATCTAGAAAAAAACTAAGCGTCGCGTCTTCTTTCGAGGGGGAAGCCGCGGGTGTGAAAAACCCTCCATCGTCGACAGCCGCTAAATTACAACAAAATTATGTCGAAATCATCATTGATGACATTGCATTTTCTGCTCTGGTCGATTCAGGTTCCTCTTTTTCAGTTATCTCTGATGGATTAAGACGACAATTAAAAAAGACCATGTTCAAAGAGAGCGGAATGACTCTGAAAGTTGCTGATGGCAAGAATGTTACATCGATCGGCCGATGCACAATCAGCTTGAGCATCAATGGATTGGAACAGCCGCTTGAGTTTATCGTCCTCCCTAATAGTAACCCAAGTATTATCCTCGGATGGGATTTCCTAGAGGCATCAAATGCCGTGATTGATTGTGGACGCGCCGAAATCAGATTGGAAGAGGCCAAAGATGTACTAAATTCACCAGCTTCCATGGGAAAGGTTGTGGCTAGCAGAAGCGTCGTAATCCCAGCCGAATCTACCAAACTAATAAATGTTATGAGTGAAGAGCTTAATGGGCAAAATCAGGTACTTTTTGAACCTTCGAAAAAGGTATTAATAGGAAAAGGGTTAACACTTCCCTGTGCATTATTCAGGCTTTCCCATAATAAAGGAAAACTTTGGATCGTAAATTCTAGCACCACAGCTCAAATAGTCCCTAAGGGAATGTGCCTAGGAAAAATTCAAAGGGTTGAAGAAAATAACTTGACGGCTATTTCAGAATGTTCTGAATCTAATAAGGAGGTGAAAAATGCGAATCATGCCAGTCATGCTGATAAAAGTGACTTTAAATTTTTACAAAATTTAATTAGTGATGATTTATCAGAAGAGCAGCAGTCTCAAATCTTATCAATTTTAAAACGATATGATAAAATATTTGATAAAAATAATGAATCTCTAAAGCAAACTTCATTAGCCAAACATAAAATTGAAACTGGAAACCATCAGCCTATTAAGCATAGACCATATCGAGTCTCCCCTACAGAACGCCAAGCAATCCAAACGGAAGTGGACAAAATGCTAGACGCCGGTATTATACGTCATTCAGAAAGTCCATGGTCATCGCCGGTTATTTTAGTGAAGAAGAAGGATGGTAACTGGCGTTTCTGTGTGGATTACAGACGACTAAACAAAGTTACTAAAAAAGACGTTTACCCACTACCCCGAATCGATGATACACTTGACTCCCTGAAAGGAGCCAAATTTTATTCATCAATGGACCTTCGTTCAGGATATTGGCAAATAGAAGTCGACGAAGCAGATAGAGAAAAAAACTGCCTTTATCACCCCTGACGGACTCTACGAATTCCTAGTCATGCCCTTTGGCCTGTGCAATGCCCCTGCAACATTCGAGCGCATGATGGACAAGATATTGAAAGGCCTGAAATGGACGATGGCCCTCTGTTATTTAGACGACATCGTGGTGTATTCCAAATCGTTCAACGAACATTTACACCGGCTTGAAATCATACTACAATGTCTCGACAAGGCCGAGCTACGCCTCAACCCAAAAAAGTGCCTTTTCGGAACCAAACGAATCAGAGTGTTTGGACACCTCGTCGATAGTAAAGGTATTTATCCCGATCCAGAAAAAATTGAAGCTATCGCCAAGTTTCCAACCCCAAAATCTATAACAGATGTGAGAAGCTTCATTGGCCTATGTTCCTATTATCGTAGATTTATCGAAAATTTTGCTGAGAAAGCTGCTCCTTTACACGAAGTCCTCAGAAAAGATAATAAATTCATGTGGAACTCTGACCAACAGGATGCTTTTGATTCCTTGAAAAAGGCATTGATGTCTGAACCTGTTCTTGCCTATTTCGAAGAACAACTGCCAACCGAGCTTCATACTGACGCCAGCGGCTATGGAATTGGAGCTGTCCTCGTACAGATCAACGATGGGAAAGAGCGGCCAGTTGGTTATGCTTCAAGAACTTTATCTAAGGCGGAGAAGAATTACTCAACAACGGAAAGAGAATGCTTGGCCGCAATATGGGCCATCAACAAATTTCGACCGTACCTTTTTGGTCGTGAGTTTGTCATCGTCACTGACCACCACGCTCTTTGCTGGTTATCTAATCTGAAGGACCCGACAGGAAGACTAGCAAGATGGGCTTTAAAACTCCAAGAATACAATGTAACGGTTGTTTATAAAAGTGGACGCAAACACCAAGATGCCGACTGTCTTTCTCGAAATCCTCTCCAACTTGAATCGGAAGAAGCATACAATGATGAGGATGATGATATACCCTCAATAACTGCTCTGACGTGCTTCGAGGCTGAACAAAGAAAAGACCCTAAAATTTGTAAATTGATAGAGGAAACAGAAAGATTTGGTGCCGAATCGAAAGGATATGAAATGTTAAAAGGAACCTTATACAAAAAGAATTTCGACCCCCTGGGAAACCAACACCTTTTAGTTATTCCCAAGCACTTACGCTTAGAACTACTGAAAAGTTTACACGACGCTCCCACAGCAGGTCATCTTGGATTTTCGAAGACATATGAGAGAGTTAAAAATAAATATTTCTGGCCAGGACTTCTCCGGGACATACGGAAGTATGTCGCTCATTGTTAAGAGTGCCAAAGAAAGAAACAATCAACTCAAAAGCCACCCGGACTACTTAAGGCCATACCTCCTGCAACCTCCCCTTTTCAGAGAGTTGGAATGGACCTCCTTGGAAGATTTCCCAAGTCTGATAATGGTAATAAATGGATCATAGTCTGTACCGACTATCTTACTCGATTTGCCGTTACTAAAGCCTTACCCACAGGGGAAGCAAAAGAAGCAGCCAAGTTCTTAATGGAAGATGTTGTTCTCAAGCACGGAGCCCCCAGAGAAATCATCACGGACCGAGGACGAGTATTTCAATCCAAGTTGATTGCGGAACTCACCAATCAATGCTCGTCGATACATCGGTTCACGACAGCGTATCATCCCCAGACGAATGGACTGACGGAGAGGTTAAACAAAACCTTAGCCAACATGATCGCTATGTATGTAAGTGTTGAACAGAAGGACTGGGACGTAATCCTGCCCTACGTCACGTTCGCCTACAACACGGCAAAACAAGATACGACAGGTTTTACCCCTTTTAAACTGATTCATGGACGCGAAGCCGAAACAACTGTAGACACTCTTTTCCCAAATCCGCATGAAGATCTCCAAGAGGATTACAGTCAGAAGATTGCCTCACGAGTCGAAGAAACTAGGCAGCTAGCAAGATTAGAAACCTTGAAAGCCCAAGAAAAGGACAAGGCCAGATATGACTCAAAGCACGAGGCAATGGATTACAACGTCGGTGACCTGGTATGGATTTTCATCCCGATAAGAAAGGTGGGACTCTCAGAAAAACTGATGAAAAGGTACTTCGGGCCATACAGGGTTACTCGGAAACTCTCTGACGTGACCTTCGAAGTTGAACCTGTGGACCAACCAACCAGGAGACGCAAAACAAGAGACCTGGTCCATGTACTGAGAATGAAACCCTACCATGACCCTGAGGACCAAGCTGATCTGTTCAAGTGATAATTACAGCGGGACGCTGTTCATCTAGGAAGGGGGCAATGTCACTGAATAATTATTTTAAATATTCTGTGGTATATCATCATTAATATTTGCATAGTCAACACCCCTTACCATTCTTGTATATTATTACTTGTAAATAATTTTTAGAAATATTTTGGCATTTTATAAATAAATTATTTTTACTTAAACTTTTGTTATACTCGTTATCACTACCGTGACAATATGATGAAAACGATTAAAACAATGTAATAGACTTAAAGCTTCTCTGCCAAGAACTGAAAGACCTTTGCACAGAACCATTTCAATACATGATTATTGAGAATAGGCACACTTATTAAGACCAAAAAGCCCTGCACTTTACAAAATTAGAGATATGCTCAGAAAAATAATGAGGCCTATTCTTATACACTCCAATATTTAAAAAATGCGAAGTTTTAAAATGTGACAACAGCCTTCTAAATAGAACACATAACATTGGAATTCGCTACAATGGGTTTCACTAATGGCATGTTAGGGAGAGAGAGAGAGAAGAGGAAGATACTTCATAGACAAGCACCAAAACCCATTTAAAAGAAACCTGATGAACTTATTAAAATAAAATGAAAAAAGCACAAAATGTATTGAATTGTTGGGGCACGTTTTTGTAACCATACCCCAACAGAAGATGTATGTATGATCAACGTCAAATGGATACATGGCTTCCCTCCCACATAGACTTATAGACCACCTTTTTGCCCAGAAACCTAGACTCTTGATGACACCAGACTTCCATGCCGAAAGCTGATGCCTGGTGGAGAAGAAGACACCAGTGACATCCAGAGACATCCGCGCTGGAAGCTGTTGTACCATATGTACATATATGCCCCTCATTTAAAATCTAGGTAAAGGTGACCAGAAGAGATGGGAAAGGAAGATTTCTAAAGGACGGGGGGGCCATATAAATATCTTTCCCGAGAGCGGGAAGCATCGTGTTACAGTCCAAGGGGAAGGGGGCGTTATATATACCTTCCCGAGAAAAGGGACGATCGTATTACAATCCTTGTGGAGGGGGCCTGGGGTCTGATGAAATTTTACACTAGTGCCGTAGCTGTTTCCCTCTTTAGATTTTTTTTTGTTTTGGCAATACGATATGTTCTATTTTGATGGGAGAGGCCTGGGGCGTCTGTGAAATTGTATACTGGAGCCGTTGGCCATTTTCATTGGTGTTTTTCTTTAGACGAATGAAAATGCCAGCCAATAGAAACTTTGGCGCGGCCAGCGAATAAAAATGGAGAGAGACAAGGATAAAAGAAGGTTTCTTTGCCAAAAGGCAGATTAATCGGAGTCGCTCAGTGAGAGAACAGTCTTCAGTCGGGAGACCAGACCTTTGCCGGCACTTTCGAAAAAAGGTAAGCCATTTGTCATTATGACTTAGCGCCCCCCCCCTTCCCCCCCCTTTTTTTTTTTTTTTTTTTTTTTTTTGAGTAGAAGCTAACCTTGATTTTTGCATGGGCCCTAAAGGGCTTTAAGTAACTTCAGGTCACCTCTATCAAGATTACTAAGTAAATAGCATATCTCGTCAATATAGAAATGTTCCCAAATTTTAATTTATTTGAATAAATATCTAGTATATAACTTATATGGAGAAATTTTCTTGTTTCCTCTCATACATATTTCATTCTTTTGTTTTATGGTGCTACACCCACATCTTATTATTATTACAAATTATATCTCTTTGTCAGGTTTTAGTAATATTTGTATTTTCATGTGAGGAATTTGCCCTTCTTCCACTGTTTAAATGAAATATTGTATGATTCTTACCTATTTGGAGGGAATGTTACTAATAATCAAGTCTTCTAATAATTGCTGGCCAACATACATTGTCGAACGTGCCTGCCAAAGAAGCCAGTTCTCCTGTCTGTGTTTCAGTATTTTTTTTTTCATATCTACCATTATACCATTCGTTGATTTAAATTTAATAAGACCCATGTTGCCTTACACCCATAGATTGTTCTCTTTATGATTTTATTAAAAAACTTATTTGTTCTAAATATATTACAAATGTCAATGTCAATGGTATAGGTCTATAGATTTTGCTTGTCTCATAGCTTATTTTGCTAGGTTTTAGTATAATCTTCATAAATAGAGTCTTTCCATACATCCAGATAGTGACCTAATTCAATACATTTGTTGAATCTTCGCTATAAAATCGGAATTAAAGGTGTACCTACACGTTTGGTCATATTATTACTGAAAAAAATCTGGACCTGGTACTTCCTTGATATTTAAATTTGAAATAATATTTTCAACATCTTATATTTCTATAAAAAAAAATTGTTAACTTGGTCTTATATTCAGGTTTATAGCTTTTAATAATAACATGCTCATCTTTATGAGGCGGCCAGAGGCGGCCAATAGACGTCGATCAATTCCAGCATCTATTTTGATGAGAGAACCGACCACTATTTTATAGATCATTTAATTTATTGTAGGGACACATGTCGATAGAACGTAACGGGAGGAACCCAACAATGTCGCCCGCCGCGGGGCACGAATTTAGTATATATTTCATCTCCTATACTTTTGAAATATATACCTAATGAAAAGCCATACTATTTTTAAGAATTGGTGAAGTAGTCCACACCCTGAGTTAAGAGTCTATGTCTGAAATGACTTACAAAAAAATTTCTAGTGGTCTTACTTAGGAATGTCATGTTGTTGCCTTGTGATTTTCCGCTAATTTTAAGAGCTATTCATAGCGCCCTTTCAGTTTTCTAACCACACTTACAATTATGATTTTTAAATCGTGAATTTTAATTTATGCTTTCCGTTTCACTGGCATTTTATCAGGCAATGAAAGTTATGTTGAGGCGGTGTATACCGCATCACTCGCCGCGGTCATTTACGATTCACATTGTTTGTGACAAAGCCTTAACAATTTATTGATTACATTTTTTATTTTATTTTTTAAATTATTTTATACAGTATGAGAAATGAGGTTGGGTTGCCATGGTTCAAATTTAGAACGGTGATCAGTGTTTTTTTTACAGTAGTCTACTGAAATGACTTAGCATTTTTTTTTTTTCATCATAGCTCTGATATAATTTTTCTCACAGCAGAGGTGAGTTATGATAATTATTGCTGGCTACAAATTTCTTAACTTTATTTTAATAGCGCTTTCTATCAAGTCATACTAGCCTGTGCATCCAGATTAGGGCTAACATGCTGAATGATAGTTAATCGATTTTAATTTTTTAGCGCATAGTGGATTGGGAGAGTGGCAGATATATCAGCCTTAAGGTGAAAGTAGAATTGAAGATCCAGTTAGCGTACCCGTGAAGAGAGAAGTTTGATCACCATAGAAAAACGCACCTTTTTTTTCTCTCTTCATAATTTTTTTTTATTATTTTGAAATCAATAATGGATAGAAATCTGGTTCTAACATTCCAATGGCAGAATCTCAAGGAATAGATCTGGTGACCAATTTGCGCGAGTACTTTTTAATCACTATGGAACTATTTATTAACTTATGACAACTACCTGGGATAATCTTTAAAAATATTCAAAGGAAAGGAGATGACTGGAGCTTGCGTCTGCAAGACAGCTGAGATATCCCGAGGCGTGCTTAGACAGCTTTAAGTTGATGACAAGGCAGCAAAAGCCACCTGTGTTAGAGACAGGATCTATCTAGTAATGGGGGTATAGGAGACAGGAGAGTTTATCGAGGCTCGATTTGACACTTGTATATAATGAGGAACTTAGCGGAATACGAGTCTCCAGTGCGGAGTAATATCACCTAAAAGGCTGTGACAGCTTTAAGTTGATGACAAGGCAGCAAAAGCCACCTGTGTTAGAGACAGGATCTATCTAGTAATGGGGGTATAGGAGACAGGAGAGTTTATCGAGGCTCGATTTGACACTTGTATATAATGAGGAACTTAGCGGAATACGAGTCTCCAGTGCGGAGTAATATCACCTAAAAGGCTGTGAATAAGGATTGATAAAGTCGGGACACCCGAGCAAAGATATTACATTGAATGTAATCCGGAACCTGTAGGCGTGAGGCGGTATCGTGATTGGTTAGATGGTTAGACACGCGAGAAGGGCGGCCCCCTTTGACGACGTTTTCTGCCAAGTATGATCACTGGATGCCGATAGACCGCTAAAAGGGTGTGTTCCCCACATTGGAAATGTCATTGAAGATGTGCCAGCAAGCAGAGAAGAAAGGTCTAGGACGAGATGACGTTTCCTAAAATTGACACTCAAGGTGATACGCCTGATCTATAGATGAGGCAGTGAAGTCCATCTAGAATATGGCGCTAAATTCCAGAACAAAATTGTGGGTAGATCGAGCTGAGGTGACGACTCCATATTAGATATACTTCTGTAAATTATTAAATGTCCACATATATTTCCACAGTGAATTATACAAGTTGCACACCTATCTCATGAGCCAGGAATGTAATTACCAGACTGACAGTAATAAGGAATAATATAAAATTTCTAACCCAGGAACAAACAAAACCCCTGATATGCAACACAATCCTACAAAATAACTTCCCTACCAAATTCACAGTGTATCATCATAACTCAACAGAAAACTCAGTCACAATTAGAATCTTAAAGAGCGAAATAACTTTGTCATTTCCCAGTTCAATATGCATCTGTTACTCCATAGACAGTGATCCTATAACCACATTTGATTCCGTTTCAGCATGTTGTAAGAGGAATGAGCTCATGGAAATGCAGCCTTTAACTACTATGCCTCATACTGTATAAATACAAGAAGGAAACTTCTAATAACAGCCGCTAAGTGACAACCAGAGCGAACTCAGAAGTAATGAGACGAGGGGAAATTGACAGAGTTAGTGTGGACAGTTTAACTTTACGCAGGTCTACAAGGGTGAAAAGGCCCACACAGTGTAAATTCTGCTCAGACTGTCGCCACTAACTAGGATTTTGGAGTGTGTACGGAGAATCATCTCAATAGAATGAGGAGCTTAGAGATTTCAACCTTTTTTTTTCTTTTTCTTTTAAACCTTTTTTTTTTCAAGGTAAAACTTCAATAGGATTTTTTTTTTCCTATACAAACTATTTCTTGTTAAATCCCGAGTTTCAAAGACCAGTGAGAATAATGTATACCATTGTGAATTAATTATTTAGTGTAAATCTGAAATTTTAGTTATTATCGGGAGTAATAGGTGAAGGAAGGTGTAGGAAATCACAACTTAGAGGGGGGCTATGTCTAAAACAACAAACCTAATAGGCATCCTATGGCTTGTGTTGGGTAATTTAGAAAAGAAACCCTATAATCCCTGGCTTTCAGGTAGTAGCTTTGAAATAGGTTTCTAATGAGGACATGAAAGGTCAATCTCTCAGAGTGAAGTTGTGAAGTATAGGGACCCTAAGCCAGGGGTAGAAGTAAAGTAGGCCCAGACTGTAGTCGATCCTTGGAAAGCACTTGAGAATGTTAGTGTTGGGTAGTGAATCATAAACCCTATAAATCCATCTTTCAATAGAGTGTTGAGGTCGGACTACTGCAAAGGGGACAGACGCACGATGAAGTAAGAAGATAGTGACTTCACCCACGGTGGCTAGGGGAGTGACTCAATCCGCTTTTATGAGGTGTCACGTTTAATGGTCCTTTATTCACCATTATAATTTGTGTGTGTCTTTATAGAATTGTCGTGAAAAGTCGCTTAGTGTCAAGGCAAGGGCAGTTTTTGAAGTTACACTGATTCTTTTTTTATTTGGTAGGTTAGCTTCCAGATTATTTAGAATTGTTAACAATTATTGTTAACAATCATTTATCGAGTATAAAGTATTAGTATATATAGAGCTTGTACAGAGGCATTTTCTTTTGAGTAACCTAGGGCTTTAGCTCCCAATTTGTTTTAATTTTATTATTTCATTTGATTTCACATTGTGTCCTGAAAGATGTTATTATTTGTTAGGATCTATTGATATTGATAAATGAGTATTTTGGCCTTTGTAGCAGCTTTTAACTTTAGTTTGAGTGCATTCCGCGAATGATAGGGGGGAGGGTGTATGAAAGAATTGGAATAATGAATGTGTAGAAGGTTAAAAACTATTATATTGTGAGCCCAAATTACATTAGAATAGGGTTAAGGACTTTAATAGGATCGATTTTTTTTTTTTTTCGAATTTTGTTAAGAACGAGAAGCCTCAAACAGGACAATTACAACTCTATCTAGATAGAAAATATTCGCTCCCTTTTGTTAGGTCCCTCGTTAGAGGATATAATTTCTTTTGATTTCCTTTTATTTTAATTTAGCTTGAATTCTAAGGATTGTGGATAAATGATCCCTATCCCGACCCTCAGACTTGGAGATAGTGGAAGGCAGGGATCAAGCCGACAGCCCACTCATCTCCTCCTCGCAAGAGGAAGCGAAGAGGTATAGATTGAATTTTATGCAGGATGGGGGATTTGTTTTAGCCATGCCGTATAGCCTGGGGTATAACGGCGCGACCTTGGGTAACCGATCTGACACCGTAGTTTCGACGCTTTTAGCGTGGCTGGAGCGAGGGTGTTCCAGACGGGAGGTCCTGTAAAATTGGCATGTAGGCAGAGATTGCCCAGTTATTCTAGACGAAGTGTTTCCGTCTATTGAATTTTTTTTTTTTTTTTTGGTACCAGTTTGATCCCCCATAGCTAGCGGAAGTTTCTTCTAATAAAGGATTCGCCCTGCCATACGTTTTGTTGGAATGAATTCGAGCATAAGACCGATTCGAGAGACAGAATAAGTAATTATTAGGACCTTCAACGAGTTTAAACTCGTTCCATGATAGAATAAGATTTTTAAAGTATTAGTTAACTATAAGGACCGCGAACGAGACGCCAGAAAGAGCCAATGAGTCAAAGTTTTAGAAGTGTTGTATTGAGGACAGTAGAATTAAGAGCAGTTATACAGGGAGTAGAATTCTGAAGGAATTTGTAAAAGAACCAAAATTTCAGATTGATAAAATTCAAATTTATAAGATGTAGATTTATAGGATTCAGGTCAATGAATAGAGAGTATATTAGTAGATGAAAGTAATATGAATTTCTTGGAAGGGGGAGGTAGCTGAACTGTACACACCCCAGAGGCAAGGTAAACGGAGCCGCAAACAAAATAGTAGAAATTGATTAGTCGCTCTGCCAAAACAGAAAAAAAAATTCTCTTCTTACGGTTGTCACTCTAGATTTAAATGGACTGTGTAGTTTAATAGAGGTCTGGGGTATGTTCCATTTGACCAAGATCCTAAATGACGTTCCCATCTGGGTTGAGGGAGTATTGTAATTTGAGGAATCTAACACACAAGAGAGAACCCACCCTCCAGTAGGATTGGGATAGACGAATATTACCCAGTGACCAACTCGTGATTCCAGACTGGATAAGATTGAAAACTTAACTGAGATACTAAGAACCTTCAGCGCACAAATATATACAGTCGAACTTGGATAATTCGAACCCCAAGGGACCATAAAAAAAATCGAATTATCCAAAAATTCGAATTAAAAACGGAAATTTTATTTATTTCAAATTCTAGGGACCAAGATAAATATTCGAATTAAAGAGGTTTTCGAATTAAAGAAGTTCGAATTATCCAAGTTCTACTGTATTATGTTTTCATTTTCTTATTGAATATGTTATTATTTTATATCATATATATTATATTATAATCATATACTATTCATTTCAACAATTTTATTTCTTATGATATTCATGATATCTACTTATATATTTGCCTTATTCTGTCTGTTTGTTTGTCTGTTTGTCTGTTTGTCTGAAGCTCACGGATAGAATGCGCGCCCATTGGCCGCCAGCGAACACGTGGCCTCCCTGCCCCCCTCTAGACAACCCTGTTATTCAAAAACCATACATCCAATCGCCATGAAATTCTGGGATATTATTAGGTATATCCCCGGAAAGGTTTTCGAAAAATAATTTCTTGAATATCTTGAATATCCTTAGAGTTATTTGCAGAATTGTAGATATAACTCGCAAGCAGCGCCGCCAGACGGTGATAGACTTAAGCTTGCTGCTCCACCCCTGTTGACCTTGGGTCGTCGTGTGAGTCACAGCATGATGCAACAAAAACACTCTCTCTGGGGATTGCGGCGTCAACAACCTGTAAGTTTGTGCCTCTCTCATAAACCTGTCTATACAGACCACCCTGTCTATAGCGACCACTCTAGACAACCCTGTTATCAGCTGTGTGATACATCCACCTGTCTATACAGACCACCCTGTTAATAGCGACCACCCAAGTCAACGTTTTTAGAATATATTCGCACTCGGGTAAACCCCGGGCGTTGCCCGGGCCATTCGTCTAGTTAGTAATATTTACCTACCATGTTGTGATTTTTTTTTTTAAACATGTTGTCATGGCTTATTCTTCCCTCAAGGCATGATCTATTTTATCCTTATTGTCTTTTATCCGCCTTACCTGTATATGTATATATATTTTGTCATCATATATAATTTTGTAGTAGTTTTCTTTGTCATCTATCATGGGATGATTCTTATCATATTTAATCACTATCTGCATGATACGTTTACTTCAATATATATATTATACCCATCATATAACATGGAAGGATTCATTTTATCATTACATATTTCGTGCCTTATTTAATAATTACTTTCATAATTTGTTTTCTGTAATTTTTTAATTTAGCAAAGTCATCATGTCATAGGCTAATCATTATATACCAAGATATTTCTTTCAGCTGGCTATAATTATCTTTTCCTTTGATTGTATATATATAACTATACCACACGAATGTCTTGATTGGTACTTAAATAAAGATGCTGGCATGTTTTAGGAGTTGGACTAGTCAGTTATTTCTAAACGACTTCTTGGCGCCCAATTTTTTTATATATAATATGTAATGGGGAAATGTTCTAACTGTATTGTTAGCAGAAAGAAGGTAGCAATGAATCCAGCACCCCAAGAGGCAAGGATGGAGTTGAGAGGACTTACCACAAGGAAGGCCTACTCCTCAAGGCCAAAGAAGAAAGTGGAAGGGTGGTATATATACCCATGAATGGTAAGACAGATGACCTTGCTTACTCCCATACATATGATATGACTGTCCCCAACGGCCTGTGTTGATAACAGTGGGCTGACAGAATAATAACAAAAGAAACCCTTTGTCAGGATGCACGATGCCCACTAATACTCAGAATAATAAACATCTAGAATGACATACCATCATTTTTGATTAGCCTTATTTTTCTATAGGTTTCGGTACATCTGGCTTCACCTAGTAATGGAAAATGCATTTTGCTAGAAGTGGGCCTGCTTTCATAGTAACTGATGAAAGGCAGATGAATAATGAGTAGCATAAACGCATTTGTCCATTACTTGGCAGGGGGAGGATTGTTGGGGCACGTTTTTGTAACCATACCCCAACAGAAGATGTATGTATGATCAACGTCAAATGGATACATGGCTTCCCTCCCACATAGACTTATAGACCACCTTTTTGCCCAGAAACCTAGACTCTTGATGACACCAGACTTCCATGCCGAAAGCTGATGCCTGGTGGAGAAGAAGACACCAGTAACATCCAGAGACATCCGCGCTGGAAGCTGTTGTACCATATGTACATATATGCTCCTCATTTAAAATCTAGGTAAAGGTGACCAGAAGAGATGGGAAAGGAAGATTTCTAAAGGACAGGGGGGCCATATAAATATCTTTCCCGAGAGCGGGAAGCATCGTGTTACAGTCCAAGGGGAAGGGGGCGTTATATATACCTTCCCGAGAAAAGGGACGATCGTATTACAATCCTTGTGGAGGGGGCCTGGGGTCTGATGAAATTTTACACTAGTGCCGTAGCTGTTTCCCTCTTTAGATTTTTTTTTGTTTTGGCAATACGATATGTTCTATTTTGATGGGAGAGGCCTGGGGCGTCTGTGAAATTGTATACTGGAGCCGTTGGCCATTTTCATTGGTGTTTTTCTTTAGACGAATGAAAATGCCAGCCAATAGAAACTTTGGCGCGGCCAGCGAATAAAAATGGAGAGAGACAAGGATAAAAGAAGGTTTCTTTGCCAAAAGGCAGATTAATCGGAGTCGCTCAGTGAGAGAACAGTCTTCAGTCGGGAGACCAGACCTTTGCCGGCACTTTCGAAAAAAGGTAAGCCATTTGTCATTATGACTTAGCGCCCCCCCCCCCCTTCCCCCCCCTTTTTTTTTTTTTTTTTTTTTTTTTTTGAGTAGAAGCTAACCTTGATTTTTGCATGGGCCCTAAAGGGCTTTAAGTAACTTCAGGTCACCTCTATCAAGATTACTAAGTAAATAGCATATCTCGTCAATATAGAAATGTTCCCAAATTTTAATTTACTTGAATAAATATCTAGTATATAACTTATATGGAGAAATTTTCTTGTTTCCTCTCATACATATTTCATTCTTTTGTTTTATGGTGCTACACCCACATCTTATTATTATTACAAATTATATTGGAATATAGAACTACCGACTCTGATGGAATGGAGTTGTGTATTGTACCTTATTGTGATACTTTAATACAGAAACAGCGGTAAATACGATTTTACCCGCCTTGAGGGTATCTCTTTGTCAGGTTTTAGTAATATTTGTATTTTCATGTGAGGAATTTGCCCTTCTTCCACTGTTTAAATGAAATATTGTATGATTCTTACCTATTTGGAGGGAATGTTACTAATAATCAAGTCTTCTAATAATTGCTGGCCAACATACATTGTCGAACGTGCCTGCCAAAGAAGCCAGTTCTCCTGTCTGTGTTTCAGTATTTTTTTTTCATATCTACCATTATACCATTCGTTGATTTAAATTTAATAAGACCCATGTTGCCTTACACCCATAGATTGTTCTCTTTATGATTTTATTAAAAAACTTATTTGTTCTAAATATATTACAAATGTCAATGTCAATGGTATAGGTCTATAGATTTTGCTTGTCTCATAGCTTATTTTGCTAGGTTTTAGTATAATCTTCATAAATAGAGTCTTTCCATACATCCAGATAGTGACCTAATTCAATACATTTGTTGAATCTTCGCTATAAAATCGGAATTAAAGGTGTACCTACACGTTTGGTCATATTATTACTGAAAAAAATCTGGACCTGGTACTTCCTTGATATTTAAATTTGAAATAATATTTTCAACATCTTATATTTCTATAAAAAAAAAATTGTTAACTTGGTCTTATATTCAGGTTTATAGCTTTTAATAATAACATGCTCATCTTTATGAGGCGGCCAGAGGCGGCCAATAGACGTCGATCAATTCCAGCATCTATTTTGATGAGAGAACCGACCACTATTTTATAGATCATTTAATTTATTGTAGGGACACATGTCGATAGAGCGTAACGGGAGGAACCCAACAGAATGACCAAACTTCTTTGTCAAAAAATAGCCAGAACAATGAATCATATTAGTCTATGTTTCAACTACCAGTGTTTAGGCATGGTCAAATGAATTGTTTTGAGACCAAAGAGTACATTGTGTTAAGGTTGGAGATATGGCTGGCCAATTTATCCCTGAATATATTCTTACTCTATAAGAAATCAATTGATATACTGCCTCAGATGTACGAGCATTAAAATCCATAAAATAAACTGGAGCCAATGATATTTCTAAAAGATATCAAATAGCGATTAA
>CP092880.1:1063929-1149506 GCA_030710605.1 Cordylochernes scorpioides
TTATTTATCAGTGTGTGATATATAAAATATTCATTTATTATATCTCTTCGTAATTTATCTATTGGCATTTTATATAATGAAAGAGAGATATATGTACCATATTTAAATTCTATTACGAAGGGTAGAGAATTTTATTACTTTATAAAAAAAATTATGTTAATTAATTAATTTAATTTTTATATTCAAAATATTTAAAAATCAAAATATAATAAATATATATAGAAAATATATATATTTAACAATTTTAGAAAGGGTATTTTGAGAATAGTTTAATTTTATTCCGGTAGATGGCAGCACCACATGTGTTTGGAACAATTTCTCGCTAAGGAAAGCTAATTAAATATCTTTTTATAATATCTATAACTCTCACACCTTCAGATACTATGTACAAAATTATATCAATTAATTCATATTTTTATAAGTTTATAATCCAATTTATATATAAATATATGTTGAAAATCGAGCAATCCATTTTAAATACTTAAAATTAATAACGCTTATTTTGGATCAAAACAATTTATTAAAAATATATATATAAGTCGGTGGACGAGTGGGTAACACCCTCGATTCCCGACAGTCATGAACCGGGATTGAATCCCGCGTTAAAATTTTGTTTAATATGTGAATAACCTTCACATATTATTCATTGTTCAATTATCATGAACTAGGTTGCTCTTGCTGAGCGGTACCTATTTATGTGAATTTGAACCAGAATTTATTAAAACATCCAATATTTCGATAAGGCTGTTCGCCTGTCTTCCTCGGGGATTCTAACCTTGTAAACCTCCACGTGATGTGGCGAGGTTTTGAATAAAGTTGTGTGGCCAAACCATTCAATGAAAATATGATTACTTTTTAAATTTTATATAATTAAAATACTATATATTCTATAATTACTGTTTTATCTGTAGGTATGATTGGGGTATATCTATTCTTCTGCTAATACTGTTTTTGTCCTCTATAGATGCCCAGCTCTCTAGAATTATTTTGTATGTGTATCCTGTATGTTTCTGTATGATACAGCGTTATTAATTTTAAGTATTTAAATATATACATTTTATAGGTTATATTTCAACTAGATTTATTTTATAAACAGATTTATTAGATTTGTTTGTGCCCCTGTAGAAGGGAGGTAATGCCAGAAAACTTGAGATTCCAATGACAAGAAACATCTCCAGAAACCTGCTGTCTTATATAATTCCTATACAGGGGATTCACATCTTGTGTATTGGATTACTGAATTTACTGTTTTGCCACGGGACTCCCTGTCACATTTGTAAGTGCAAATTCGAACTGCACATGTGTAGACATTTAGAAAATAGAGCAATCCATAAATAAATTTTTAATTAAAAAGGCATATATTGGATCAAAATATCATTTATTTTACCCATATTTCAGTTGGCTGTACGCCAACCTTTATCAAGGTGTTATAACATTTTAAAGTGTGTCAACAACAAACTCAGCGCCACAAAACGTCAACAGAATTAAGTTTTAAATATATTTTGTTATATTCAATAGGAAGGAAAAAAAATGTGTAGACGTGTGGTACAATTACAGTAAAAGTAGTCACCTACTTCTATCCAACATGATTATCATCGCCTGCACCACGTGTATAAGGGATAAGCAAAAAAAAAAACTCTTTTGCTGAATAACAATTGTTGTGTAAAATAATATTTCTGAGATTTAAAATTCTAATAATATAAGTAACAACTATACATGTCAAGTTTTAATTTAAAATATAAATTATCTAAAACAATGTTTTTAAACTTTTGACAGAATTTGTTGTCGTTGCTCACCAGGAAAATGTATTTGTTGAAACTTACAAATACACTTACTTTGTCATTAAATCCCAGTTTCAGGAACCAACTGATGTTTTTTTTTTAAGTCTCGCGATCTAAAAATCTACACATCACTAAATATTTATCATTATTTCTCTATTCTTTTATGTAAATAAGTTTCAAACATTTCAATAAAAATTACATTTTTTATCATCCTGATGTTTTCGCAAATTTCCCCAAATATTAACGACAAGAGGCGTACAGTTTAACTGTACTGGGGGAGATTTTATTGTTTAATTTCCAAAACTGGAAGTGAGAGATAGATTTGTTCTATTCAATAACCTTGTAAAAAGGGGGGGAAAGTCTCTCCCTAATTTGCATATTAGCTAAACAATTGCTTCTAATTTATTCACTATTTGCAAACATACAATATGCAAATTTCGTGACTATATATAACGTTATGTGGCTCTGAGTTTGTATTGATCTCTGAATCTTGATTTGATCTTGATCACTGAAATGATCCCTTAAAAATTTTTGAATCCTGCGTCGCTTTAGTTGTGCTTGGTGCTGCCTTGGCTCCCTCATAAACGGCGCGCACTCGCCCTCTTCTCCCTCGGGGTGCCCACTGCCCTTCCGGCGCCTCTCCAGCCCTCTCCTTGGCCCTCCACTGCGGCGGGCGCTTGGTGTTTCTCAAAGATGTTGTGCCTTAAAATGCTTATATCCGAAAGCATGTAGAAGGCGGATTAATCGATAATAATGGCTCTTAGTTTGTTGTTAACACACTTTAAAATGTTATAACACCTTGATAAAGGTTGGCGCTCAGCCAACTGAAATATTGGTAAAAAAGTCCAACCCCACCAGCGAGTGCAAGTAACCAAACGGGTCTCTGGCATTAGTAAGTGCAAAGTCGAACTGCTTTTCACATGTGTAGACATGTGGTGCACTTACAGTAAAAGCAGTCGCTAACTACCCACCATGATTATCATGGCCTGTACCACGTGTACTAGGGATAAGCAAAAAAAGAAACAATGGTTGCCTGTAAAGTCGGTTTTACGGGCGAAGATTTTACGTGACAACGGTAGAATATTTATTGATATGAATATAATTAAATTGCACAATAGGAACAAGGAATTGAATGAAAATAAGAATTGCACAAATTTTAACTATAGAAATATATTTTGTTTACTAAAACATTGTACATGTAAACTTAAACTTAACTAATTCCTATTTGAGTGATTTTGTTGAGGATAGGACGATGATAGGAGAAATATGAAATGAAAGGAAGTGTTTCTGCTGTAATGTGTCTTGCGAAAGTCAAGTCGATAGTTGTTCCTTTTAACGTAGTTGACTTAGAAACGTTTGATACGCAATTTTTTAATACGCCATTTTTAATTTTAAAGAATCAATTTGAAAATCAAAACACTTATTCAGATCGAAGGTTCAAATTTTTGCTAAATAAATTTGAAATTAAATAAAATTTGTAATTGTAAATGATGAAGTTGAAAATTAAAACATTTACTTATATTAGATGTTAAAATTCTTGCTCAACACAGTTTAAATAAAGTTTTCTTATATCTGCCACTTTTTCTTAATATTTGTAATTTTAAAGAATCAATTCGAAAATCAAAACATTTATTCAGATCGAAGGTTCAAATTTTTGCTAAATAGATTTGAAACTATTTAAAATTTGTAAAATAATAATTAATTAATTAATTAATTTTAAACTAATAATTTACTTAACACTATCAACATTTATCAATAGTATGACATAACCTATAAACTCAGTTTCTCAACTTTTGTGTCAATTTAACAATTAATCAATCAATCATAGTTTACGATAATGAAATATCAGTGTACAATTATTTACCTTTATTGTTGTAGTTGTTGTAAATTACGAATCTAAGCACTCCACATTTTCACTACAGACACAGCTGACGATACTTTAACCACACGTGTGAACTTGTATTATGACGCTTTCTTGTTTTTCCAACGCCAAGAACGTTCGAGAAAGACAAAGACAGAGACAATCATGCGCCGATTCAATGCGCCTAAATCTCTAGCGCTGCGCGCGCAGCACTCTCGTTCGGTGACTCATCGTAACGTTACCGGGCGTTACACTTTTTCATAAGTGACTCCCAGCCGCAACCTAATTTAAGACGTTGTCACGTCAATAAATGATATTTTGATCCAATATATGTCTTTTTAATTAAAAAAAAATATATATATATAGTATCGAAATATTTATTATTTTATGAACACAAATATATTCTTTTATTATTTTGATTATTGGTTGTCAAACATTTGAAACTTGTTCGCGCCCCCAATGATGGAAGTCTCCACGTGTCTCACCCTGTTTGTGTTTCATGCGGTCCCATGTTGTCGTGGTGGGGCTGCTGCTCGCCGTGTTCTTCTGTAGTACCCATCTTGTGTACCTATCTACAGTACACGGACTGGATGTACGGATGAATTAACATTACAGATGTATGTAGATATGTATATATATGTATGTAGATATGTATATAGATGTATGTAGATATGTATATAGATGTATGTAGATATGGTTATAGATGTATGTATGTAAAAGAGCAGATGCCACCGACCAAAGAGAACGAATCACCAAGTTATTCCTTTCACTCGCTGTGTCGCGCAGATATCTCCAAATCTGTCCCCAAGGACTTGGAAACTTTTCTGAAACTTAGAATACTTTCATTTGGAACATCAACCTTTGTACTTGCATATTTAAATCTTATCCTAAATCTATCTGTGTTGTGTTGTATGTGTTGTGACACTTTTAAAGTTAGAATCCTCTCGTTCAAGACTACTGCCTTATCTTACTGGTTCTCTAGAGCTGCACTCTCTCACGTGTTCTAGGCACATATGCAAGAAGGGGATGAGGTGGTATGGTGCTGTAGTGGCAATTCTCCATCCGAGTTAAATACATCCGCTCTCGGTCAAGTTTTCTGTATTCCAGACTGAAGCGATGGCTCGAGTTGGTGTGAACAACAAGGTTCTAGTGTCAGCAGGGAACAATACCAGCTGTGGTTGCCCTGACTGTCGTAGTCACAACGAACCGAAGAGTCACAGCATTGCGACAGATAGGTTTGTTATTAAGGGAGACTTTTCATGTTCCCTTCTCTTCCTAACACGAACTTTCTTGTTTAGAAAACTGAGTAACGAAAGAAAATTTCTTTAGCTGAGAATTACATCGAACTTATGCTTTGGTTTATACAATAGTTATCAAAATTCGAAATTATTTTAAAGGCGTAAGAATCTTTTTGAAATAAAACAATTTCTACTGCCCTTACTGCAATGGAAAAATTAATGGGAGGGCTTGGCTCATCAGTGGTGAACCCTCCCAGCGGTTTCGCCAGTTTAATCTATAAATTTTATAATAAAATTAATTAATGGTAGATTAAACTGGCGAAACCGCTGGGAGGGTTCACCACTGATGAGCCAGGCCCTCCCATTAATTTTTCCATTGCAGTAAGGGCAGTAGATATTGTTTAATTTCAAAAAGAATATTACGCCTTTAAAATAGTTTCGAATTTTGATAACAGATGGCGCGCTAGTGCATCATACAATAGTTATTAGTTTGGATATAACATTGCGTTATAATACATTAGTCATTTATAGAAATACATAACTCACGCCATGGACCCGGAGGATCCTAGTCAACCTCTCCTCCAGTCCAAGCGAACGTTAAAGCGCCAAAGTGACAATCAAAAGATGGCGCTCAGTTTTATCGTTTATTTTGAGGGGATAAGCGTCCTCCATTTTTTTATCGAAAAGTATAAATCGATAACATTCGAGAGAATCAATATTATTATGGGCATGTTACGGGATAGAAAGACCCATGTTCCAGCGTCCCCTTGCCATCACCCAATGACTCGGCCCACAAGATCCTTGGCCCCCGCTGACTCAGGGACAAGCAGTGAAGAAAGCGTTGTCTGAAATCAACCCGCATGCTCCCCGTTGGGCAAGGACCACTCTAATGACCATGTCCGTCAGGATCACCCGGGAGCTAATCCCGTCCTCCAGAAAGATTCCTTTGCCCAGTTGCATAATGAGCGTTCAGTGTCGCTAATGATGAGCAAACAACGCAGGACCATTAGAACTTCATTTCTCCGCGGCAACCTTGTTCTTCTTACAAACTTCTCCCTCCCCTGCCTGTCACAATACCTTCTGTTTCAATCCTTCAGGCTGATGTCAGTGGTTAGAAGCCTCGCAAAAGCTAATGTCTGCTTCCAATCCCCAAGTTTCCTGGGTTTTACTTCACAGCTCTTATTGTAAACCCTAGCTTGGTAAATTGCAGGCATTCGATATGAAATAGTTTATTATTCTGCAGCAAAGTTTCTTTATTCCATTTTAAAAAAAATATTGTAGCGAAGTATTTATTATTTTACACTAGTATTAACAGAGTATCATTTTTTATGTTTATATTTTACTACTCTGTAAACTTCCCTCATTCCTTATCTTTTGTTTATCATTCATAGTTTGTTATTGTCTTAAATCAAGCATGTCAAACTCGCGGCCCGCGGGCCTCATGCGGCCCACAACGAATAAATTTGCGGCCCACCAGACAATATATTTTAATAATTTTTTTTTTATAAATTAAAAAAAAATTAATAAAAATTTGTAGCCTAATTTTTAAAAATTGTAATTATACATAATTTATTTATTAATAACGAACCACTAGTCGCCATACATAAGTCGTAAGTTTTGATAATATTATACCTACATGCATAACGTATGTACATCGCCATATGTATTTTTTGCGGCCCACATAATCTTATTACTTTTTTATTTGGCCCGTGTTAGGATTTGGGTTTGACATGCTTGTCTTAAATGAATTGCTGTGTCACCCCAAGTTTGTGTCTTCCCTCATTTTCCACGTGGCAATATTCAAGATGGCAAAATTCCAAGTATTGAGAACTCCTCTAAGGGGGCCTAGTTGATCAGAGTTCCCAGCAATACAACGGCTGTATCTCGTGTCCTCGAGTCAAGAATTATATACATATATTGTGTGCCACGTTGAAAATTAGGAAAGACAAACTTCAGGATCTCACAGCAATTTATTTAAGACAAGAACAAATCAACATTTATAAATACCAGAGAGGTAATAAGGAAAGTTTACAGAGTCGAAAATATAAAATATCAAATTTAATAAATGCTAATAAACTAATTAATACTTTACTACGTAGATTCTTACCTATGGGAACTATGACTCACAGCTTACAAATCTTGTTGCTACCGACACCTGGATCAGCCAAGGATTTCCTCGGAGTCTTGGAAGTTTGTCCCTAGTACGTTTTCTTGCGGCGTGAAAAGCGGCTTTGTTGTCGTCAAATCAAAATCATAATTACCAGAGAAGCAATGAGAGAGAATACGGCTTTACCGGCTACTGACCAAAGTGTAGGATTCCCGAGCTCAAAAATGAATGTAGCAAGCAGACAATGCACGGTAGCAAAGTACCAAGGTGCTGCACGCCGCCAAGGTTGTTCAAAAAAGGTTAGATTCCCCAGGCCAGGGAAGATAAAATGTGGTGTTGATTAGATAAGAAGATAAGATAAAACGGGCATAATTCAGCAGGTGTACCGGGAGACAATAAGGTAGGTTCACAGAGTTGGAAAAAAATATATTTAAATATCAAAATTAATAGTCTGTTAATAAAATGATAAATACTTTGCTCTACAATATATAACATATATGACAATGATATTCATTGTTAAAGTAAATCTTCAACAAGACGTGTTAAAGAATTGGCGTCGTCGTTCAAGAATCGTTCACACATAGAACGGCCATTTGGCTATCTAGCCTTCTAGCTCTATGTAGGAATGTTGGAATTATATCGCCAAGGATTATAACTTGGAACTTCAAATTCAATGTGCCTGATTGATTTTGGAACGAAAAAGTGTTTTATTCTATATACACTCGGGGAAACCCCGGGCAATTGGAGGAAGCTCTTTGAGGAAGATGTGATGTGGCCAATTCGATACTGCATTTAGAGAAACTATTGGCGGAATATAATAGCCAACTGGATACTGCATTTGGTGACAATCTTGGAGGAAGATGATGGCTAACTGGATACTGCATTTAGAGAAGAAACTCTTGAAGGAAGAGATGATGGAAATACTGCATTTAGTGAAAATCTCGGAGGAATATTATGACCAAGTGGATACCAAATTCAGAGAAACACTTGGAGGAAGATGATGGCCAATTCGATATTACATTTAGAGAGAATTTTTGGCGGAAGAGTTTAAGATGCTCGAGTTACAATTGGAGTGAGAATTCTTTAATGAGAACTCAAATTCTTAATTTCAAAATTCCATTCCATATTTTTTTAATAAATCTAAGACTTCTTATGGAAAACGTTACAAATATATGTGGGAGATAATAATTAAGATATATTAATGTAGTTTCTATTCATTCTGTTGACTACCGTCAGGGAGTTCCACAAGTCGCCTTGGGTCAGTCGCCTGGATGTTTGGACCTAACGGCCGGACCGACGTTTAAAGATAGGTATGGCCAATCAATTTTAACGGTAGTTTCTTCAAACTTTCAACAATTCCAAGTAATACATTATCCATGAGGGGAAAATAAATAGCCAGTAATTGGAGAGATTTCCTTCCTGTACTTGAGGGCCGGCCTCCCAACGACCGCCTGCCAGCGACATCGGCCCACTGACGAATTGATGATAGCCCTTGATGATGATAAAGAGGAGACAAATTTATCACACACAAATGTACTCCTCTCAATGTTTGTCTAATCCAAGGTATCACAAATTTTAAATTCACGTAAAAGTTATTTTGATATAAGGCAGGTGTATAGAAATTCTAAATTTTGTTGATTCATAAAGTCCAGAGCACAATGTTATGACAGTTTTGAATAAATAAGGCTAGATTTACTTGTAAATCTCCAGAAAACAAATCAATTACTGCTTGAGTCATTAACTGCTCGTTCATTTCCCCGTTTTGGCGATCGGAAGTGTAATCCCAGATCATCATATTGCGCACATGTATATTTGTTTATTTCTCTTCTTTCATGTCTAAGTCCTATGATGACTAGACAAACCCACGCTCTGAAGAAGTAAAATTGTATCAACGAAATTCAGCAACATTTATGCAAAAAGATTATGAATAATTTCAACAAAAGGGATGGTATGTGACTTGGAGAACATTTACCCGAGATATGGACTCCCGTATATCACCCCATCCTGCGAAATATGAGACAATCCCATATGTGATACATTCATTATGGAGCGCTTGGGTCAAATTTATTCTTCTGATATTCCGACACACTTGGCTGATCTGTCGCCTTTCTTCTAGAAGAGAATTCTGCAAGGAACGCCGCCTCGGTTCTCTTGTGTTTTAACATAGCGTTTTTACTGTAGATTATTTTCCTAGAGGGGAAAGCGAGACGACAAAGGTTATTTTCTCGAGTTTATACACAAAAGTGAAAAGTATTAACGTCTAAAGTAAATTAACACACAGAAATGTTTAAACTCAAATTTACAACAAAACAAAAAGGAAGAACGCGTAAAAAACTCACACGATAAGTTATATTAAAAAACAGTACTTATATTTTATCGCAGCGGTGAAAAGGAGCGGATAGAGGTTACATAAGTATGAGAGGAGATCACCAGACACGAACACAGAGAACGCTTTAAGCGTCTCCACACAACAACTCCTGGAAGAGTCCTCGTATATTACTTTTGAACCCTCTTTATATACAGGCCACATTGGTCCAATGACGTGGGAATTCACTTAACAAATAAACAACATTCTTCCCGCATGATTTAAAAACTTAAAACTGCCATGTGTTTGTCAAATAAGTTGACAGAGCTATCTTTGAAATATCAGAAGAATAAAAATTGAACCCAGCGCTTCACAACCCTATACTGTAAACTTTATGAATCAATAAAAAATTGAAAATTTCAAATATAAGTTTGTGTTTTATTATTTTAAAAAATTACTTTTTGCGTGAATCCTTGAACATGCTCCAAGGTGGAATCATCAGCATCATCAGACCAGAAGTGTGATGCAACTGGACCAGGCGGGCGGAGGCCTCAAGAAATGCCAACGAGGAGAATTCCAGCGCGGGATAGGAAGTAACCGTTTAGAAGCCATGAGAGGAAAAAGTGAAACAGGAAAGCCGCGGGGAGTCTATCTAACAAAAAGTATGGGCAGGTCCCTGGTTAAAATAAACGCGGAACCCAATCTTTGCTAATTAACCCATTTCTAGGCGAAATATCGCCAGCAATTATTTCAGCATTAGTTGCCAATCGGAGCGGGACTTAATGAGGCGGGAGAATAACAACTCCTCCTCTCTAAATGATTTGTCACTTTTCCCCTCTCTCATTACCATTCTAAATATACACCGCGCTGTGAGTACAATGGGTGTTGTATGGAGACCTATTCTTGCCTGTCGTCTGTCTATATTGTCGGCACTTCCTCTCATGACACCACTCGACGTTGACTACATGCGGTGGTACAGTTGTTAACTGCGTACCATGATTATCATGGCCTGTTCTATATAGGGAAAGTCCATAAGTCTCCATGATGGGAGCTGCTGTCGTTGTTGGCTATCCACCACATGACACCACTCCACGTTGACTACATGCGGTGGTACAGTTGTTAACTGCGTACCATGATTATCATGGCCTGTTCTATATAGGGAAAGTCCATAAGTCTCCATGATGGGAGCTGCTGTCGTTGTTGGCTATCCACCACATGACACCACTCCACGTTGACTACATGCGGTGGTACAGTTGTTAACTGCGTACCATGATTATCATGGCCTGTTCTATATAGGGAAAGTCCATAAGTCTCCATGATGGGAGCTGCTGTCGTTGTTGGCTATCCACCACATGACACCACTCGACGTTGACTACATGCGGTGGTACAGTTGTTAACTGCGTACCATGATTATCATGGCCTGTTCTATATAGGGAAGTCCATAAGTCTCCATGATGGGAGCTGCTGTCGTTGTTGGCTATCCACCACATGACACCACTCGACGTTGACTACATGCGGTGGTACAGTTGTTAACTGCGTACCATGATTATCATGGCCTGTTCTATATAGGGAAAGTCCATGAGTCTCCATGATGGGAGCTGCTGTCGTTGTTGGCTATCCACCACATGACACCACTCGACGTTGACTACATGCGGTGGTACAGTTGTTAACTGCGTACCATGATTATCATGGCCTGTTCTATATAGGGAAGTCCATAAGTCTCCATGATGGGAGCTGCTGTCGTTGTTGGCTATCCACCACATGACACCACTCGACGTTGACTACATGCGGTGGTACAGTTGTTAACTGCGTACCATGATTATCATGGCCTGTTCTATATAGGGAAAGTCCATAAGTCTCCATGATGGGAGCTGCTGTCGTTGTTGCCTATCCACCACATGACACCACTCGACGTTGACTACATGCGGTGGTACAGTTGTTAACTGCGTACCATGATTATCATGGCCTGTTCTATATAGGGAAAGTCCAGAAGTCTCCATGATGGGAGCTGCTGTCGTTGTTGGCTATCCACCACATGACACCACTCGACGTTGACTACATGCGGTGGTACAGTTGTTAACTGCGTACCATGATTATCATGGCCTGTTCTATATAGGGAAAGTCCAGAAGTCTCCATGATGGGAGCTGCTGTCGTTGTTGGCTATCCACCACATGACACCACTCGACGTTGACTACATGCGGTGGTACAGTTGTTAACTGCGTACCATGATTTATCATGGCCTGTTCTATATAGGGAAAGTCCAGAAGTCTCCATGATGGGAGCTGCTGTCGTTGTTGGCTATCCACCACATGACACCACTCGACGTTGACTACATGCGGTGGTACAGTTGTTAACTGCGTACCATGATTATCATGGCCTGTTCTATATAGGGAAAGTCCATAAGTCTCCATGATGGGAGCTGCTGTCGTTGTTGGCTATCCACCACATGACACCACTCGACGTTGACTACATGCGGTGGTACAGTTGTTAACTGCGTACCATGATTATCATGGCCTGTTCTATATAGGGAAAGTCCATAAGTCTCCATGATGGGAGCTGCTGTCGTTGTTGGCTATCCACCACATGACACTGCTCGACGTTGACTACATGCGGTGGTACAGTTGTTAACTGCGTACCATGATTATCATGGCCTGTTCTATATAGGGAAAGTCCATAAGTCTCCATGATGGGAGCTGCTGTCGTTGTTGGCTATCCACCACATGACACCGCTCGACGTTGACTACATGCGGTGGTACAGTTGTTAACTGCGTACCATGATTATCATGGCCTGTTCTATATAGGGAAAGTCCATAAGGCTCCATGATGGGAGCTGCTGTCGTTGTTGGCTATCCACCGCATGACACCACTCGACGTTGACTACAAGCGGTGGTACAGTTGTTAACTGCGTACCATGATTATCATGGCCTGTTCTATATAGGGAAAGTCCATAAGTCTCCATGATGGGAGCTGCTGTCGTTGTTGGCTATCCACCGCATGACAGTCAAACTTTGTCCCCCATATAGGGAAAGTAAAAAATAAAATGAATAAACGTTTTTGAAACCCTCCGAAGATCCGTCCAGTTATCTGCGAACAGATCTTGTCCTACATGCGGTACACTTGTAAAAAAGGCAGTTGCTAACTACGCACCAGTATTATCATGACCTGTTCCATATTTACATAGGAAAAGTAAAAAATCCATCTTTAATGATCCATGTCAAAGAGATATTCAACTATTGACGAACATGTCTACCCTAGTACCGCTAGTATTGCAGATTCTGGTATAGTATTCCCAAGTATCCAATTCCCATTTCATTTTCTTCACAATCCATTATAACTGAATACTATGGATATGAAACACGCGGAAAACTCCTACTCTATAATTGAACTGAACGCTCCATAATGGCGACATACATTTTCTTTATTAATTAGGGTTTTGTATTTGGTAGATTTCTACACGGGGGGGAAGTAACAACTTACGTTTCCCGTCACATCGACCTGCCTGCCCACTCTGTCGCAGTAGTGTATCGGAGTCTTTCCCGCGGTGGGCGCTTTATATAATCGAATATGAACGAAGTATTGTAAAGTTGTTCAATTTCTATGTAAATAACACAAAATGGTTATTACCTTACCTAATTCGGAGAATCTGTATGGGGCAAGTCCCTAATAAAGGCTTTTGTGTGTGTGTTGTAAAGTTGTTTCAATCTCAATAGAGAGAACCCTCTAGAGAACCCAGTATATATATACTGTATATATATTTTAAAAAAAGGTATTTTTACTTAATTTTGGACACCGGTGTATATAAAGAGGGTTTTTTCCACCGAATTTTTCGCAGAGATACCCACATCTTTATATCTGAGAGTTTTCTCGCAGCCAAAGTTTGCTTCACGGAGGATTGAGCGCGCAGGAAACTTGGACAAAGAAAGGATTAGCAAACTTAATAGCTCACAAACTCCGCTGCAAATCCTCAACTTAAAAAAAAAAATCACTAAAAATTCTTCACACTTCCTCTTTCAGAAATACTTTTAAAAATACTTCTAGAGATTATATATAGGACTTATTTCTTACACTTTGATAACTTCTCTGAAATACCGTTTTCCGTGAAGGTGATACTGGCTGGCAGTGAGAAGCTCAGAGCTGGCTGACATGTGAACCCCATGTTGGAAAAAAACTACGAAATTATATTGATTTGCACAACACACATATCCGGTTTTCCCAATCATTCACTGAGGAAACAAAGCAAACAGACCGTTGTTTGACGTGAGTCAGGGAATGGTAAACGCAGTTTCTCAACATTGCAATAACTCTGTACCAGCATGTGTTAGTCCTATCAGAGACATGAAAAATAAATGAAAAACTTGTGTGAAAACAATTCTAGAGACTATTTTACATATTAAAGACGCGCGTGTTAAACAACAACAGACACAATAGATGTACTCTTTTTATTGTTTTCTTATTCCAATTAACAACAACCATTTCAAGAATCAGAACAGAACATTTTAAAGGAATGAAGATAAACCCAGACATGACTAGATCCTACAGGAACTGCAATAACTGTCACAACACCCAACTCACTCCGGACCATATATACCCGGCCATCCTTGCAGCCCTCTATATGACAGACATCAATCCATGAGGGAACATCCATACGGACAAGGCACATCAGTTGCCGGTATTGTGATCAGGGTGCATGGACCGATCTGCTCCATGGACAAGACACCACCACCACCTCAGTTGGCCGGTATTATGATCAGGGTGCATGGACCGATCTGATCTGCTCCATGGACAAGACACCACCACCACTTCAGTTGGCCGGTATTGTGATCAGGGTGCATTGACCGATTTGATCTGCTCCATGGACAAGACACCACCACCTCAGTTGGCCGGTATTGTGATCAGGGTGCATGGACCGATCTGCTCCATGGACAAGACACCACCACCACCTCAGTTGGCCGGTATTGTGATCAGAGTGCATGGACCGATCTGCTCCATGGACAAGACACCACCACCACCTCAGTTGGCAGGTATTGTGATCAGGGTTCACGGACCGATCTACTCCATGAACAAGACACCACCACCACCACCTCAGTTGGCAGGTATTGTGATCAGGGTGCACGGACCGATCTGCTCCATGAACAAGACACCACCACCACCTCAGTTGGCAGGTATTGTGATCAGGGTGCACGGACCGATCTGCTCCATGGACAAGACACCACCACCACCTCAGTTGGCCGGTATTGTGATCAGGGTGCATGGACCGATCTGCTCCATGGACAAGACACCACCACCACCTCAGTTGGCCGGTATTGTGATCAGGGTGCACGGACCGATCTGCTCCATGGACAAGACACCACCACCACCTCAGTTGGCAGGTATTGTGATCAGGGTGCACGGACCGATCTGCTCCATGGACAAGACACCACCTCAGTTGGCCGGTATTGTGATCAGGGTGCATGGACCGATCTGCTCCATGGACAAGACACCACCACCACCTCAGTTGGCCGGTATTGTGATCAGGGTGCATGGACCGATCTGCTCCATGGACAAGACACCACCACTACCTCAGTTGGCCGGTATTGTGATCAGGGTGCACGGACTGATCTGCTCCATGGACAAGACACCACCACCACCTCAGTTGGCAGGTATTGTGATCAGGGTGCACGGACCGATCTGCTCCATGGACAAGACACCACCTCAGTTGGCCGGTATTGTGATCAGGGTGCATGGACCGATCTGCTCCATGGACAAGACACCACCACCACCTCAGTTGGCCGGTATTGTGATCAGGGTGCATGGACCGATCTGCTCCATGGACAAGACACCACCACCACCTCAGTTGGCCGGTATTGTGATCAGGGTGCACGGACTGATCTGCTCCATGGACAAGACACCACCTCTCAGTTGGCCGGTATTGTGATCAGAGTGCATGGACCGATCTGCTCCATGGACAAGACACCACCTCAGTTGGCCGGTATTGTGATCAGAGTGCATGGACCGATCTGCTCCATGGACAAGACACCACCTCAGTTGGCAGGTATTGTGATCAGGGTGCATGGACTGATCTGCTCCATGGACAAGACACCACCTCAGTTGGCCGGTATTGTGATCAGGGTGCATGGACTGATCTGCTCCATGGACAAGACACCACCTCAGTTGGCCGGTATTGTGATCAGAGTGCATGGACCGATCTGCTCCATGGACAAGACACCACCTCAGTTGGCCGGTATTGTGATCAGAGTGCATGGACCGATCTGCTCCATGGACAAGACACCACCTCTCAGTTGGCCGGTATTGTGATCAGAGTGCATGGACCGATCTGCTCCATGGACAAGACACCACCTCAGTTGGCCGGTATTGTGATCAGAGTGCATGGACCGATCTGCTCCATGGACAAGACACCACCTCAGTTGGCCGGTATTGTGATCAGGGTGCATGGACTGATCTGCTCCATGGACAAGACACCACCTCTCAGTTGGCCGGTATTGTGATCAGGGTGCATGGACTGATCTGCTCCATGGACAAGACACCACCACCACCTCAGTTGGCCGGTATTGTGATCAGAGTGCATGGACCGATCTGCTCCATGGACAAGACACCACCTCAGTTGGCCGGTATTGTGATCAGGGTGCATGGACTGATCTGCTCCATGGACAAGACACCACCTCTCAGATATCCAGTTAAAAAGACTGTCGCCGTGACAGGTTCCCCTCTACGTCCCTCCAGACAGTAAATGTTCACCTCCCGACACCACAATAGCGATACATATATTTGAAACAAAGATTTCCGCAAACGTTGCCGTATCTGGCCAACTTCCTTTCTCCAACGACCCATAGTATCTGTCGAGGAACTCTGCGGTGTTTTTTATTATTGATATAAACTCGAGCGTTTTGATATTTCAACAAATAAACATTATGGTATATTTATTTACCGACAAGATGGGGACATAAAGTACTCACGAGGTCATTAGAAGGTTATTTCTGCAGAACAACATTGTTTCAAAATACTGTGTTGCCGAGTTTAAATTACATTCCAGTCACTCTCTTGGAGGATTAGCTTATGTCCATTGAAGAAGGAAGTTTCGAAAGCTTGGCTGGATTGTAATAAAGAAACGTCGGTCAAATGTTTGAATATTTCCCAGTGGTAGAGATATCTCCGCACCAATTCTGTGCGCGCACACAACACGCTGTCTTTAGCTTCCGTGGAAACTTCCAGAGGAAACATTCCATTGGTCTAACTGCCTCAGTCTGAATCTTCCTTTCTTCCCCGGCGTCTGCCCCACGTCCGTGACATGCAAGGCTCATCTGGAAAATATCGGATCTTGACGGTAGAATTCCACATGTTGCTGCACTATGATTAATTCGTCTTTTTTTTTTTTTTTTGCGACTGCTGTGATAGAGATGTTAGTGAGGCTCTCTTCATTGGACACGACAACGACAACACACAACACCTTTTTTTGTCAATAAGATTATAACATATATAATATGTTATATGAAAGGATGAATTGTGAAGAGTAATGATAAATTCCCATCCCTGGATACTTTGTTTTTCCGTTTATCATTACTCTTCACAATTCATCCTTTCATACTTCATCCCCGAGTTATAAATAATCGTTATTTCTCCTTAAAATAAATTTCAATTTTTCGTTCGAAAGAAACATTTGCGGTATAATTGTCAAATGTCGTTTTACAATATATCATAAGCCGCATTATATTGTATTATATATATAATGATTTAAAAATATTTTCTCTCTCTTTTAATAATATATATACTTTCGTTGATTATATGTTGTATTTCAACAGAGTATGTATAATAATATTATGGTTCAGTATATTGAACGACTACATACATTTTGACGCGAGGATGAATCAATCATGGCAGAGCCACGGACGCCAAGTCTTGGGATCATCGCCTATAAGGAAGACAACAAATAAATGAGCTTAGAAAATTTAATTTATTTGGTTTGCATGTGGAGACCCGTTCAGGAAACGTGTGGAACCAAAGAAATAAAGCTTGATAAACCCTCCAAACTTGTACCTGGGGTGACAGTATATTCGGTCTGTTGTCTCTGTAGATCAGACGACATGGACGATAGGGAGACCGTCTGATGGGCTTTTGGAAATTCCTCGGTTTGTGGGGAAAACGTTGATTTTCAATGATTTTCAATCTACCATAATACACATAGCCTCTTCAATGTTATATACACCCGCTCTGTTTGCAATACAGCAATGTCTACAGTCGTACAAGAAGACGTAACAATATTTTTGGAGTTTGTTTTTTGTTTGTTCGCTGATTGCTTATCTGATACCACGTGATTATAATCAGTCAATTAATTTCGAGTTAAATTAGCCAATCATCGTGTAGTGTTCTTTTGTTTCGACTCAGCGGTTGCAATGAACACAACACGGAGTATTTATGTTAAATTACAAATCGTTAGTTACATTTTCGGAAAAATGTTTTCATATAAAAAATTATTTGAACGTGAAAAAAAAAGGTAACTTTTTTCAGGCTTCTATTTACAAGGTATGTCCCATAAGTTCCCGGTCTGGGTCCATAAAAAAAAATAAATAAATGAAAAATGTAAATGAATTTGACTGTTTATTATAGAAAAAATATCTGGCTACACGGTCGTACCAATATCGAGGCGGTACTTGCGCGCGCGCCACCTTTTATTTAAAGGTCACACCTAGCGCTGCGGCGATTTTACGATGGAACAAAAATTGAAGCAAAGGATCTGCATAGAATTTTGTGTGAAACTTCAAATATCAGCAACCGAAACTTTTGAAATGCTTAATAAAGCATTCCCCAATGACGCCCCAAAGAGAACAACTGTTTTTGAATGGCATTCTAGATTTAAAGCTGGCAGAATTTCCATTGAAGATGATCCTCGTCAAGGACGCCCAAAATTTCAAAGGACTGATGAAAATGTGCAAAAAATCACCGATTTGATAAAAGAAAATCCTCGAACCACTTTGCTGGAGCTAGAGCAAGACACAGGCATCTCTAAAACAACGATTGGAAGGATCGTCACCGAAGATTTGAAGCTCAAAAAGACTCCTGCAAAATTCATCCCAAGATTCCTCACCAATGAGCAAAAACTGTGTCGGCTTGCAACCTGTGAGGACATGATGCAAACGACAAGAACGGATCCAGAATGGAAAGACAAGATAATCACAGGCGACGAGACATGGGTCTATGGCTATGACCCTGAAACCAAACCTCAATCTGCCGAGTGGAGAGGTTAGGGTGAGCCTAGACCCAAAAAATCCAGAAACAAGGTGTTGCTGGTCGCTTTTTCGGATAACAAGGGCATTGTTCATCACGAGTATCTTCCTGCAGGCCAAACAGTTATTAAGGAAATGTATTTGGGCATTCTTCGCCGTCTAAAGGAAGCGATTCGAAAAAAAGGCCAGAAAATGGACTAATGGTGGCTGGATCCTACACCATGACAATGCTCGCCCTCACACAGCGCACTTGATGACTAGCTTTTTGGCGAAAAGCGGGACACAAATCCTACTTCAACCACCCTATTTCCCAGACATCGCACCAAATGACTTTTTCCTGTTCCCCAAACTTAAAGCAGTTCTAAAAGGAAGACATTTTGACACCAGGGATGACATAATAGAAAAATCGCCGTTAGCATTGAAGAGCATTCCAAAAGAGGCTTATAAAAACTGTTTCGACAATTGGGAGAAACGATGGCGCTGGTGCGTTGAAGCAAGGGGGGATTACTTTGAAAAGTTTTAATAAAAAAATTTTTAAAAAATCTTACCTTTTTTTTATGGACCCAGTCCGGGAACTTATGGGACATACCTTGTATTTATTTGATGGTAAGATTTTTATCCTTTGTATATTCTTAGAGATCCGAGTTTTGAGATTCGGAAAAAGCAAATTTTAGCGGCGTGAGAATACCCGATTGTTTAATATCGACCCACAATTCTGAGTTTCATTATTCTTGGAATGTGTGCTGGGAGCTAACACACTGTCAACTAATCTTTGTTAGTTAGTGGTTCAACTATATCAGCATGTATGGCCACTAGCAGCATGTATGGCCACTGACTTCTCAAAGTTTCCTCTCACAGCAGACTTCTCACTGTGAACCAATTCCTGGCCATGGATCCTCACTTCCAACAAAAGGAATCCTCACTTACAAATCCAAATGCCTTCACTGGTAGGAGGTCATCCTAGGGCATCTGTCACATGGCTCAAATAACTTTTGTATTTTCATATCATCTGCTGTTAAGTGTTAAAAACACTTTCTGAAGAATGATACAGTATCATACTATGCGTCTTAATGAAAGCTTTAAGTATGATTAGCTATCTTACAAAGTACAAAATCTAGAGTTGTGATAGTTATAGAGTTAAAGTCTGTTTTACACTAATATATAATACCAATAGTTCGTTTGAAATCGATTATTTCATTGAACAAAATAGAGAGAATCTTCAGTGTTTGTTTCGAAATTCAATAAATCTTCTCCCAAGATCTTGGTGCGTGTTGTTTGAATCAGACATCTCCTCTTCCTCAGACACTTCCACCACTCGCCGTTGATTAGGATTTCCTGTTAACCGACCTTGTATCGCGAACTATTTCCTAGTACCGTATTCTGAGATGTTAGGATTGTCTGCTTTGTGATAGCTTGACATGAAATCTGAGTTCCTTGTGCGACAGCGACAATCCCAATGATAATATCGATGGGTTTGACATATAAAAGTTGTGATAAAAAGAGATTGTGGTCAAATAGGACGACGACGCCATCTGTGGCAGACGTCTTGGATTAACCCACATTCCGGCAAGCTGTGTAGGGCAGCAGAATGCCCCTCGCATGGAGGAAAGTCCCAATTTCTCAGAATATCGAGGGCTTCCTGCACGCCAAATTTCTCCACTTCCTCCTTGCTGGGGTGGGGAGGAAGACAAATGGGGTCTGTTTGCCTGCCGAATTATTTGTTTAGGGAAACCTCGGTGTTTGACACCATCATTAGGCGGCTGTGTGTATAATAGCTATTGTTGGCGTAATTCCACGGGGAGTGGCGCCTTGTTGGTAGTCTATACCTTGTCTAACTACCGTCCCTGTAGTTCCAGCTATTGTTGGCGTAGTGTCACGGGGAGTGGCGCCTTGTTGGTATTCTATACCTTGTCTAACTACCGTCCCTGTAGTTCCAGCTATTGTTGGCGTAGTTCCACGGGGAGTGGCGCCTTGTTGGTAGTCTATACATTGTCTAACCACCGTCCCTATAGTTCCAGCTATTGTTGGCGTAATATCACAGGGAGTGGCGCCTTGTTGGTAGTCTATACCTTGTCTAACTACCGTCCCTGTAGTTCCAGCTATTGTTGGCGTAGTGTCACGGGGAGTGGCGCCTTGTTGGTAGTCTATACCTTGTCTAACTACCGTCCCTGTAGTTCCAGCTATTGTTGGCGTAGTTCCACGGGGAGTGGCGCCTTGTTGGTAGTCTATACATTGTCTAACCACCGTCCCTATAGTTCCAGCTATTGTTGGCGTAATATCACAGGGAGTGGCGCCTTGTTGGTAGTCTATACCTTGTCTAACTACCGTCCCTGTAGTTCCAGCTATTGTTGGCGTAGTGCCACGGGGAGTGGCGCCTTGTTGGTAGTCTATACCTTGTCTAACTACCGTCCCTGTAGTTCCAGCTATTGTTGGCGTAGTGCCACGGGGAGTGGAGCCTAGTTGGTAGTCTATACCATGTCTAACCACTGTCCCTGTAGTTCCAGCTATTGTTGGCGTAGTGCCACGGGGAATGGCGCCTTGTTGGTAGTCTATACTTTGTCTAACCACCATCCCTGTAATTCCAGCTATTGTTGGCGTAGTTCCACGGGGAGTGGCGCCTTGTTGGTAGTCTATACCTTGTCTAACTACCGTCCCTGTAGTTCCAGCTATTGTTGGCGTAGTGTCACGGGGAGTGGCGCCTTGTTGGTAGTCTATACCTTGTCTAATTACCGTCCCTGTAGTTCCAGCTATTGTTGGCGTAGTGCCACGGGGAGTGGAGCCTAGTTGGTAGTCTATACTTTGTCTAACCACCGTCCCTATAGTTCCAGCTATTGTTGGCGTAGTGTCACGGGGAGTGGCGCCTTGTTGGTAGTCTATACCTTGTCTAACTACCGTCCCTGTAGTTCCAGCTATTGTTGACGTAGTGCCACGGGGAGTGGAGCCTAGTTGGTAGTCTATACCATGTCTAACCACTGTCCCTGTAGTTCCAGCTATTGTTGGCGTAGTGCCACGGGGAATGGCGCCTTGTTGGTAGTCTATACTTTGTCTAACCACCATCCCTGTAATTCCAGCTATTGTTGGCGTAGTTCCACGGGGAGTGGCGCCTTGTTGGTAGTCTATACCTTGTCTAACTACCGTCCCTGTAGTTCCAGCTATTGTTGGCGTAGTGTCACGGGGAGTGGCGCCTTGTTGGTAGTCTATACCTTGTCTAACTACCGTCCCTGTAGTTTCAGCTATTGTTGGCGTAGTGTCACGGGGAGTGGCGCCTTGTTGGTAGTCTATACCTTGTCTAACTACCGTCCCTGTAGTTCCAGCTATTGTTGGCGTAGTGCCACGGGGAGTGGAGCCTAGTTGGTAGTCTATACCTTGTCTAACCACTGTCCCTGTAGTTCCAGCTATTGTTGGCGTAGTGCCACGGGGAGTGTGGCCTTGTTGGTAGTCTATACTTTGTCTAACCACCATCCCTGTAATTCCAGCTATTGTTGGCGTAGTTCCACGGGGAGTGTGGCCTTGTTGGTAGTCTATACTTTGTCTAACCACCATCCCTGTAATTCCAGCTATTGTTGGCGTAGTTCCACGGGGAGTGGCGCCTTGTTGGTAGTCTATACCTTGTCTAATTACCGTCCCTGTAGTTCCAGCTATTGTTGGCGTAGTTCCACGGGGAGTGGCGCCTTGTTGGTAGTCTATACCTTGTCTAACTACCGTCCCTGTAGTTCCAGCTATTGTTTACGTAGTGCCACGGGGAGTGGCACCTTGTTGGTAGTCTATACCTTGTCTAACCACCATCCCTGTAGTTCCAGCTATTGTTGGCGTAGTGCCACGGGGAGTGGCGCCTTGTTGGTAGTCTATACATTGTCTAACCACCATCCCTGTAATTCCAGCTATTGTTGGCGTAGTTCCACGGGGAGTGGCGCCTTGTTGGTAGTCTATACCTTGTCTAATTACCGTCCCTGTAGTTCCAGCTATTGTTGGCGTAGTTCCACGGGGAGTGGCGCCTTGTTGGTAGTCTATACCTTGTCTAATTACCGTCCCTGTAGTTCCAGCTATTGTTGACGTAGTGCCACGGGGAGTGGCGCCTTGTTGGTAGTCTATACCTTGTCTAACCACCGTCTCTGTAGTTCCAGCTATTGTTGGCGTAGTTCCACGGGGAGTGGCGCCTTGTTGGTAGTCTATACCTTGTCTAATTACCGTCCCTGTAGTTCCAGCTATTGTTGACGTAGTTCCACGGGGAGTGGCGCCTTGTTGGTAGTCTATACCTTGTCTAACCACCGTCCCTGTAGTTCCAGCTATTGTTGACGTAGTGCCACGGGGAGTGGCGCCTTGTTGGTAGTCTATACCTTGTCTAATTACCGTCCCTGTAGTTCCAGCTATTGTTGACGTAGTGCCACGGGGAGTGGCGCCTTGTTGGTAGTCTATACCTTGTCTAACTACCGTCCCTGTAGTTCCAGCTATTGTTGGCGTAGTGCCACGGGGAGTGGCACCTTGTTGGTAGTCTATACCTTGTCTAACCACCGTCTCTGTAGTTCCAGCTATTGTTGGCGTAGTTCCACGGGGAGTGGCGCCTTGTTGGTAGTCTATACCTTGTCTAATTACCGTCCCTGTAGTTCCAGCTATTGTTGACGTAGTGCCACGGGGAGTGGCGCCTTGTTGGTAGTCTATACATTGTCTAACTACCGTCCCTGTAGTTCCAGCTATTGTTATCGTAGTGCCACGGCGAGTGGCGCCTTGTTGGTAGTCTATACCTTACTACGAGCCCGCACTAAAGGTTGTTACTCAAAAATCCGCATTTTATCAAAAACCGTCAAGGATCTCATTTGTATAGTTTCACAACACATCCCAGCACGAAATATGGCAGAATTACTAATAGGGATCACTAGTGATATAAAAACCCAAAACTCCATGCTCAATGTTAGGCATCTCAATAAGCTCTCATTTTGGTCCAAGAAATACAAAGTACATCTGTCTCCCCAAGATCTGCAACAATCAATTTTGAAATTATCTAGCTTTGTACCATCCTCTGATCAGGTCAGCATACTTTCGAAAGGCCTCAAACACAGATACCCATCAAAACTGGACAAAATCTCATTAATAGCAGGAATAGAGTCATCCATCACCGGCCTGAACATACATGATAAACACTCCATTAGGAACCACGTCATATCTGTTTTAAACAGTCCTACAAACACCCCAGCCAACAGCCATAATGCTAACCGGATTACAAGAACACTGTCTAAAAATAATAACATAGTTATCACAAGATCTGACAAAAGATCCAGAACCGTCATAATGAATACCACGGACTACATCTCAGGAATGAATCAAATCTTGAGCAACTCGGATGTATTCACCCCGGCCACAGCGGAGGAACAAACTGTCTCGAATTCCAAATACAAAAAAGAACTCAGGACCCTTTGCAGGAACAAAATTATAACAACTGATGAACTCCAAAGCTTTCTTTCGAATCTACATGGTCAGGCCTACATCTACGGCCTCCCTAAGGTACATAAGATAAATATCCCCCTTAGGACAATAGTTGCATTTCATCTCTCCCCTACAGCCCCGTTAGCTCAGTTCTTAGCTAAGATAATCATACCCATACTTAAAGAGGGCGGCGTCTCGACGTCCATTTCTTCCACACCTAAATTCTTAAACCATATACAGCAATTACCGGTTGTCCCCAACAGTCTAATGATATCTTTTGATGTAATTAATCTATACCCTAGTCTCCCCCACCCCCTCATCTTAGAATGCACCATAGAATTCCTCCGGACGCATGGATACACAGCAGATATGATAACTAAATTAACCTCCTTAATATCGATTTGTCTAAGCAATAGTATTTTCAATTTTGATAAACGTTATTACAGGCAATCTAAGGGCACTCCCATGGGTAGCCCTCTGTCCTCACCACTATCTGAAATAGTTATGCGGAAAGTAGATAGTTTAATTACAGGTCATTTCCCAGCGGATATCCACACTTGGTTTAGATATATAGACGACATTTTCTGTATAGTTAAAACTGAATCCTTAGATAATATTCATACCAAATTAAATTCACTATACCCAGACATCCAATTCACAGTAGAAAAAGAAAACAATAGTTCCCTAGCCTTCTTAGATATTATGATTACAAAACAAAATTGCAGGTACATTACCAACGTACACTATAAGCCCTCCTTCCATCCCTCCTATATACACTACTCATCATACTGCCCCCTTAGCCATAAAATTAACACTGTCAAAACCCTCTTGAAACGTATTTTTACTCACTGTTCATCGTCAGATTCCAGACAAACAGAGACCCAAAATGTGATCGAACACCTAATGAACTCTGGTTACCCCAGAAACTTCATCCTCAGACACTTTTATAATCCCCAACAGAAGCTAAACAGTCAAACTTTTAGATCTACTTGCATCATCCCATACTCTACCCATAGTGTCAGCATCTCTAGATTCTTAAAAAACAAGTACGGTATCCGCACCTATTATACCAACACTCCTAAATTGGAAACAATAGTTAGAAATCCCATCACCAGAAATAGTTTTCCCGTTGCCCTACCATTTCTTACAAACTCCGTGTATTCGTTAAAATGCTCAGATTGCAATAGTTTGTATATAGGAGAGACAGGCCGTAGAATCAAGGATAGGATGGAAGAACACCACAGAAACATCAGAAATAGTGAACCCAGGTCCCTCATTGTGCAACATATTAGACAGACAGGACATTCTTTTGACACCTCTCACCCACAGGCATATTACTCAGGAATCAAGAGCAAATTCAAAAGATTGGTCGTCGAGGCGTTGCTCTCTTTAAAACACAATAGTATTAATAGACACATAGACATCCCAGACGCATACAAAGCAATATTACCATAGTGTACCATAGTTAACCATTGCCAGTTTGTTTTATTTTGGATTGTTTCACTCATGCAGCCTTAATTGAATTGTATCATAATCGTGAAGCTCCTTTTGATTTCCCTACTTAGCATACTCAAAACTTGCAGATATTTCTTACTATTACTTTTCTTACATATATGCTAATACGTTTATTTTTCTTGTATATATGCTAATTTTCCTAGTTTTTGATACGTATATAAGATGCACATTTATTTAGGTATGATGTCCTGTAGAAGGGTTATTGGCCCGAAAGCTCGTCCTTATTAAAACCTGAAAGACACGCATCCTCGTTCGTTTTAAATCTATTACTTAGTTCCAGCTATTGTTGACGTAGTGCCACGGGGAGTGGCGCCTTGTTGGTAGTCTATACCTTGTCTAACCACCGTCCCTGTAATTCCAGCTATTGTTGGCGTAGTGCCACGGGGAGTGGCGCCTTGTTGGTAGTCTATACCTTGTCTAACCACCGTCCCTGCAGTTTCAGCTATTGTTGGCGTAGTGCCACGGGGAGTGGCGCCTTGTTGGTAGTCTATACCTTGTCTAACCACCGTCCCTGTAATTCCAGCTATTGTTGGCGTAGTGCCACGGGGAGTGGCGCCTTGCTGGTAGTCTATACCTTGTCTAACCACCGTCCCTGCAGTTTCAGCTATTGTTGGCGTAGTGCCACGGGGAGTGGCGCCTTGTTGGTAGTCTGTACCTTGTCTAACCACCGTCCCTGCAGTTTCAGCTATTGTTGGCGTAGTGCCACGGGGAGTGGCGCCTTGTTGGTAGTCTATACCTTGTCTAACCACCGTCCCTGCAGTTTCAGCTATTGTTGGCGTAGTGCCACGGGGAGTGGCGCCTTGTTGGTAGTCTATACCTTGTCTAACCACCGTCCCTGTAATTCCAGCTATTGTTGGCGTAGTGCCACGGGGAGTGGCGCCTTGTTGGTAGTCTATACCTTGTCTAACCACCGTCCCTGCAGTTTCAGCTATTGTTGGCGTAGTGCCACGGGGAGTGGCGCCTTGTTGGTAGTCTATACCTTGTCTAACCACCGTCCCTGTAGTTCCAGCTATTGTTGGCGTAGTGCCACGGGGAGTGGCGCCTTGTTGGTAGTATATACCTTGTCTAACCACCGTCCCTGTAGTTCCAGCTATTGTTGGCGTAGTGCCACGGGGAGTGGCGCCTTGTTGGTAGTCTATACATTGTCTAACCACCGTCCCTATAGTTCCAGCTATTGTTGGCGTAATATCACAGGGAGTGGCGCCTTGTTGGTAGTCTATACCTTGTCTGACTACTGTCCCTGTAGTTCCAGCTATTGTTGGCGTAGTGCCACGGGGAGTGGCGCCTTGTTGGTAGTCTATACCTTGTCTAACCACCGTCCCTGTAGTTCCAGCTATTGTTGGCGTAGTGCCACGGGGAGTGGCGCCTTGTTGGTAGTCTATACCTTGTCTAACCACCGTCCCTGTAGTTCCAGCTATTGTTGGCGTAGTGCCACGGGGAGTGGCGCCTTGTTGGTAGTCTATACCTTGTCTAACCACCGTCCCTGCAGTTTCAGCTATTGTTGGCGTAGTGCCACGGGGAGTGGCGCCTTGTTGGTAGTCTATACCTTGTCTAGCCACTGTCCCTGTAGTTCCAGCTATTGTTGGCGTAGTGCCACGGGGAGTGGCGCCTTGTTGGTAGTCTATACCTTGTCTAACCACCGTCCCTGTAGTTCCAGCTATTGTTGGCGTAGTGCCACGGGGAGTGGCGCCTTGTTGGTAGTATATACTTTGTATAACCACCGTCCCTGTAGTTTCAGCTATTGTTGGCGTAGTGCCACGGGGAGTGGCGCCTTGTTGGTAGTCTATACCTTGTCTAACTACCGTCCCTGTAGTTCCAGCTATTGTTGACGTAGTTCCACGGGGAGTGGCGCCTTGTTGGTAGTCAATACCTTGTCTAACCACCGTCCCTGTAGTTCCAGCTATTAAACTCTTGATTGTGTTTGAATAAAATTTGCATCAATTTCCGGCATTTCCATTTTTATGTTTACACTGTAATGCATTGTGATATATTCAGAAACAAGACAAAATGTTAAAATTTCAATATTCTGGAACTCTTTTTGTAAACCTATTTCTACCTTTGAAACTCATTTCCCACACAGCTGAACCTCCCGTTCTCCAAGAGAGAGAATAGCTCCAAAAGAAATGTTCTCATCCCCAGTTCTGCCAAGTTTTCAGGAATGTCCACAATGCACACACACACAAAGATTTATTAAGACCTCCGGGCTTATACAGATTCACCACAGGAAGAAATAATAAATGGATCTCCTATACTCCAGGCAGCGCAGAACCCAACAACAGCCTCCAGGTCCGACACATGTCCAATGGCCACACGTTCCTTCGTGCATACGTCATGGTTAGCGAATCACTGAACAGGCGAGTGTGGAATCAGCGGCGTTCTAGTCTTCACTTTCCTCGTCCAAACGGACCACGGCATTCGGAGATATGTTGAATGTCCATCAATGCTGAGCACATCTTAGCTCCAAAAATGGTAGCCGAAAGAATTGCTTCAAAAAATATTCCAGAAAATCTTCTATTAAAAAATTTCAAATTTTAATACGTAATACTCAATTAGGAATATATCGTTCTCATCGGTCGTCTGCTATATATATATATATATACATAAGAATATTCCAATTTTTAAATGAAGAGATTTTTTTCACCTTTCGAACATCCTTCAGTAAAATTTCATCATCCATTTGTGATAAATATATCACCCATTTAATTGATGTTTTATAATATAAATGTTTGTTTGCTATATTAATATTTTAACGTGGAAAATCAGGAAACACAAACTTTGCCCTTAGTAGCCTGGAATATTTTCTCTTGCGGAGTGAAGAGCGGCGTTGTATCGTCACATCGTCTTCTTGTAGGGAAGCCTTGACTTTGACACGGCGGTGGAATCCTGGAGCCAGTCTTGGACAATGTAGATCACAGCACCCAAGGCCTCGAGGTCTCGGCGATCATCAGTTTGCCTTCCCCAATCTACCCAGCATTTCCACCAAATTTTAAGTATAAAATCAGGAAAGACAAACTTCAGGATGACAATTTATTTAAGACACAAATCAACATTTATAAGATACAAGTTAAACAATGCGGAAAATTTCCAGAGAGAGGAGAAAAATATAAATAATATAAATATCAAAAGATTAATGATCTGTACATAAAATATAATAAATACTGAAATATATAATATGCATATATGGTTTTGACCAAGGACTTGGTTGTGTGGTGTAATCAATATGTATAGCGTGAGATATTTTTAGTTCTTATGATAATTCTGTAATAATAAAATATTATGCAAATATATAACAGTAGCATACAATCTCTTTTAATGAAAAACTACACTACCTACGTTTATTGAATATTAGGTAGTACATAACAGTGGCGACGAGGATTAAAAGAAAATGTAAGTTATCAAGTATTGAAGAATTTAACCCTAATAACTCTTTTGCGAGTTATTTGGAAAGAAAAGAATGTTAATTTGTTGCCAATGAGGTGACCAAAGAAGAGAAAAAGATATTTCTTACCTCGTGTGATAAAGAAACTTATGAAATAACCAAATCGCTGACTTCGCCGTTGTTCCATCCTCCGTTGCTACAATTTATTTTGCAGACGAATATGGAATTTCCATCCAACATGGCGGAGGTAGGAAGTATCCTCGGCATTTATAGACCTCCTACTTGGGGCAGGCCCGGGGATTAGGTCGAGTGGAAGATTAAATTTTGAATTTTGAAGACCAAAAAAACAATACAAAAGATCCGGATGTGTCAAAGGAAGCAAACATATAATGATAACATGCCCCGGGCAGCCGGAAGCCGGGGAGAGGAAGCACACCCCAGGTCAACAAATTGGATATCAGGGGGCGGACCCCCCATCATTAGCCCCCCCAATGTCAAATCCCAGAAAACAACGTCACGAGAAGTGGGACATTTCCCTAAAGAGAGAGCCATTATCTACTGAGTGGCCGACCCACAGTGCTGAAGATCCACAGGAAGACACAGACCCACGGACAATCCATACAAGAGGAGGACCAATAAAAAACGCCATGTTGACCAACATGTGAACAACATCAATAAGTAGAGGAACATCAAATAAAACACAAGTAGCCATGACAATCACACAGATACCCATTTATTTCCGATTATCTCACAAATGGTGATGATATGCTTTGACTTTAAAATGTTTATAAGCCGACCTACAGAGAGTTTATATGCACCACATGTTACCCAGCACCTCCACAAATTGTTACACCAGGTTGGCAGACTCTTCAACCTTGTTCTCTCCTGTGCTGCATCTTACCAGAGCGTGTTTCAACCATCCTACAAATTTATATAAGTGGAGATAACTTTAAGTAGCCTCCAGAATTCTTTATTTATTTCTCACATCAAAGAGAGCAGTGAAGTCACACAGTGTAACAAAATACAAATGGTGATTTTTTATAATAAATAAATCTGTTTATAATACATATATTCTGTTTAATAAAATAAATAAACATATAAAATACTTACTTGTGTATAAACATTAATAAAAAAAAACATTTGTGTATAAATCTGAATTTAAAATATATGAAAAATAATATTAAAAAATAAAATAGTTGCATTAGCCATGATGCAACAATATATAATAATATTTTTGAAAACTTTATACAGAACGTTGTAAATAACATTCATGTGGGTAATCAGTTTGAAAAACACATTTCAACTTCAAACATAGGAGGGAGTTTCACATCGAAATAATGGATTCTAGTTGGAGAGATATGAACGCCCAAGTAGCCGCCGGCTGCGAGGTCCTTAGTTCCTATGTGCCGTGAACATTTCTATATTCACATAACATTTGCATATGCATACATTATATGGCCTATTTGAATATTTACAAAGAGTTCTCATAATTCTTTATTATTTTTACTTGCGAGTTAAATGTTTAATAAAATATCAACAAAAGAAATCTCCAAGATTAAGTTTCTTTCACCATTTTAATTTCTCTAGCTTTAAGGATAACATGCCCTCGACAGGAGAACCTAGAGGTATAAGATAGCTGTAAGTTATTCTTCTAGGTGCTCCTGTTGAAGGAGATGTTAGCCGAAAGCTTGAGAAATAAAAACGGTAAAAGAAACTAAACACCAGATTGCTTTTGTTGGTATTGGAGCAAAGTATTTAATATTTTATTAACAGAGTATCATTTTATTTTCCGTTTATCATTGCTCTTCACAATTCATCCTTTCATACCTCATCCCTAAGGTTAGAAATAGTCGTTATTTCTCCTTAAAATAAATTTTGATTTATCGTTGAAAAGAAACACATGCGGGATAATTTTCAAATATCATTTTTAATGTTTATATTTTGATACTCTGTAAACCTCCCTCATTGCTTATCTTTTTTATTATTCATAGTTTGTTCTTGTCTTTAATAAATTGATGCGTCATCCTGAAGTTTGTCTTTCCTAATTTTCCATGTGGCAATATTTAAAAAAAAAAAATGAAGGGATGGACGTTTATAGTGAATGTTTAATATTATTTTTATATCTTCTTGGGAAAAATAAAAGTCTGAATGAACTCAATCGACCCCATCAGTCATTAACGACGCCACCAAATGTTACAGCGAGAGCGTCCTTGGCCGACAAAACAGCTGACAAAGGCCGCGATGACCTCCATTAACCCTGGAATATCTATTTGAACGGTTAGGGGAGATAAATCTCGGAATGTGGAGCAAGATTCTCGGAACCCTCCAAATCTCGGTCAGGCTAATATATGGCTGAAAGTATTGATGATTCGACCTGGATGGGGCGCTGCGAGGGTTGATTGATCCCCGGGCTCTGCTACTCTCATCCTGCTACTGGACAGCAGAAACTCAGCAAGAAAGTTAAATCAACATCCAACTTGAACAAAGTTTCGATGAGTTGGGAAACTTGGAACTCTCCCTGTCTTTATGAACCCACAACTAATGCCATTTTGAAGGCAAAATTTCCATAAGTTGAAATACTAGAATTGTGCTTCAATTTGTTTCTATAACTCCTTAATAAAAGTTTTAGTTTTTCTCTTCTATACTTACGTATCATGGACATCTTACAGCTTACAAAACATCAATCCTACAATTGAATTCACAAAGATTTTGCTAATCGAGATTTTCAAAAGGGGAGAAAGCACGAATCAAGTGGTAAAATGGAGTGAAAATCTCTCCTGAAAGCTAACGATGGTCTACACCATCTATCAGAATAAACATAAATTAAAAATGTTCCACGATTTATCAGGAAGCCTCTAGGACCAGCTTTGTGAACTGCTGAGGTACAGCCTGCACCACGCTGATGAGAGCATGAAACACGCAAACTGTTGGCGCTTGATTTCTCAAGAAAGGGCCAATATTATGATACAATAGCGATTTTGTGAAAGATGTTTATTTCGGCATGACATGTGTGACAGTGCAAGTGTCCCTAGGGCGACATAGCGCTTCAAATTGAAATCAATAAATAAATGTTTATTTCGGTTATTATCGCAAGCCAACGTTCAGTTACATTATCAGAAGATGATTTTTTCTTAACTTATTCATGTTCCCGCGCACAGTTCTCTGCGCAGTGTTTCCAACGGAGCAATAAAGTGGTAAATAAATATATCTGAAGGAATTCCAAAGAACGGAAATTTATTTACAACGCAATGAGAACATGTTTTATGTATTGAATGAAAAATGCACAAAATGGTATAATTTTTATGAGCTTTTTTTGGAAAAAACAAAGCTACATCAACCACAATAATTTATTCAATTATTGACGTTTCAGTGGCTCAGGGGAATGCTGAGTGCCGAGGTGTCACTGAAACAACGGGAGTTGAATCAACCATGAGTTGATGTGGCTGTAACTTTTCCAAGAAACTTCCAACCAACAAATGATCTCAAAAACTTCTTATAAAGGAAGAAAAAAGGACATTTCCTGATCGTGCAACTTAAAGTTGCTGATGGCTTGCGCCATCTATCGGAATAAATACCAATTAATCGTTGATTTTTAATTATTCCAGAATTGGCCAAATACCGTTTCTTGATTAATCAAGAAAAGCTAACCACGGACGCGTTTCGGGCTGTTGGCCCTCGTCAGCGTGGTGCAAGCTGTACCTCAACGACCAAAAAGGCTGGTCTTTGGGCATCCTTCTTATGAAGTGTTTGTGTTGGGTCGCAGGAAGGAAGTTTCATGTTGTCGACCTTCCATACCATGGTCGGTACAGCACCGCCGGACGTCAACCCCAGAACGGGTTCCCGCCGCAGTAATCCTCCAGTAATTACAGCCGCTCTCCCAATAATTCAATTTGTCGCGGGCCTCACAACACAAACACCGGAGACATTTGGTGATTACAGCTTGGACATTCTTGTGGGCTTTGATTACGTAACACGGAACATTACTTCGCTTTTGAATTCTTTTTTCCTGTACAATTTTCTTAAATAAACAGTGGAAAACATTTATTTAGATTTTAATTGGAAAATGTGTTAGGAAATTAAATATTTTGCTATTACGTGGTACAAGATTTAATGAATACACTCCACAGCAGTCTGGATGGTGGTGGACATATATAGAGAGTGGCTGGAAGTTCTTTCAATATTCCCATATTCCGCTGGTGCCGTTCAGTGGGCCTGTCCCAACACAGTCTGAAATTGAACTAGCCATATGTATGTTGTTTGATATAAAATTTGCTTTGTTTGTTCAAGGACACATGAGTATATTAAATTGTATTGCCATCTATCGTTAAAATTTTACACACTACACACTTTTACACACTGTAGAGATAATATTTGATGATATTTAAAAGAAACGCATTGCCAGTAAATTTATTGGTGTAAAATTTTAACGATAGATGGCAATAAAATTTAATTTACTAATATATATTGGTTATGAAAGCATATTTTGCGGAAGAGCTTTGCTCGATGCAATACCTTGAAATTATATGTATGCACCTCTACAGACCTATAAGCTTATGTCCATAGTTCACTAAACACCCCTAAGCTGCCTTCCATAGAAAATGCAGGGTATATAACAAAACCAGTCCAATACAATAGTAGAGCGGTCTAGAGATTAATTTGGCGAAACCGCTGAGAGGGTTTACTACTGATGAGCCAAGCCCTCTCATTCAATAACTCATATCATTGCAGTAAGGTCTGTAGAGATAATTTTTGATGATATTTAAAAGAAACGCATTGCCAGCAAATTTATTTGTGTAACATTTTAACACATGAGTATGTTTGTGATGTCGTGGTAATAAAAAAAAAGTTTAGATCAGAATTAGCTTTAATTGAGCTTAAGGAATATAAAATACATAACTTGAGAAAGTACTACCTTACTTAAGGCGAGTAGAATAAAGAAAACAAAAGAACATATTTGCATATCTACAGAAAGAGCCGGCCAACAGGAAGCAACAACAATGAGTTTATGAGGGAAAGCCGCGACATCTGGCGGTCGACTTTACAGAGTAGTTTGTTCAAGAAATTATAATTTTAAAATAAAATAACATTTTTATATAATATATACATACTGTGTTTATGATTAATAAGAATTAAAAAGAAACTCATTGTGATATAAAAATGTCGTAGTGTTTAAATAGATACTGTAGTGTGTGTAGAGAGGTGTAGATGTCCTCCGACCCAACGAGTGATATGACCACGAAGATAGACATGAGAGTGGCAGTTGACCTACGCTCTACTCAAGAAGTGACAACGTCAGAAAGACCGTATAGAAGACTGACCAGGAAGAAAACAGGTTTACATCCGTACAACATAGACTGGACATATTCATCCTCTCGACAGTGATAGAGGACATTGCTGTGATAGAGATGCATGGAGACATCTGAGGATCTTCATTGGACACGCCAACAACAACAGAAAATTGACATGAACCCAGAGCAGCAGCTTTACACACCCAAGATAGAGGACAACTGCTGTGATAGAGATGTACGGAGATATCTGAGGATTTCATTGGACACGACAACAACCCTCTCGACATGTTTAGCTAGTTGACAACCCGCAAGGTCGCCAATTAAGTCTTATACCTGACTTACGTCACACTCTTCTCGTAAGTTTGAATTACACATCTGTGACATTTCGTCCAGTTCGCGGCAGGCGAAAAAGTTGCAGCGGAGGGCCTCTCTTGATTCTGCCGCTTAGTAAAAAAAACAAACATACTTTTTAAATGGTAATGGCAAAGTACTTCGATGATAAATTCTATTTCTGAAGTTTAGCTGTAGTGGTCCACGCTATATTTTGAATTTCTATATTTTTTTTCTGTAGGAATCCAACCGTCGTGGATTCTGTAGCTAGCGCAAACTTGAACCCAGTGCCGTCGGCCGCGGTACACTCTGAATGCTAGGCCATAATGGCTGCTCTGCACCAGGGATATCGTTTTGATTATTGTGCTCTTTTTTATCATTTAAAAGTTCCAATTTATATATGGTAAACTTACCTTTGCGTAATTCACGATAAATAAGCCATTGTTGAAACTAGAACAAGGGGTGGCAATTAATAAAAAAACGATAATAACAATAATTTCAATGGTGTCAGGGAACAGAAATTTTCTTCATATTGATACCAAATAACTTCAAGTTCTTTTAAACTTCTTGTATTTGACATTTTCATCTTTCGAGGAATTCCTCTGATGCCAATAATTCCTGAATTTACACCATTTCTATTTACACCTTGAACACTACTGATAGATAACACACAATGGCTCACTGAATGTGCTTCAGAACAAACTCTAAAACATTTCAGCTAGAGTGAAAAGTGCTTGTCATAAAAAGTAAATGGTTTTTACTCTGAGAGGTGCAAGAAGAGTTGGTCTCTTAGCTGCCCAGTCAGCGTCTCAGTTAGCCCAGTGTGTGTTAAACTTTTACAGTACTAAATTCCTCAGTCATTACAGTCTTTCACTAGCCTTAATCTACAAGATAAGCGAATACTAAACAATAAAACAATAAATGAAAATAATATGGAGAATATTCCTGGAGGTTATTGATATATAAAAATAATATTTTACCGAGTGCTTGGCTCATCAGTGGGCCATCGCAGTAAGGACAGTAGAAGTTTGTTTTATGTGTGAAAGAAGCATTTGTGCTTCAATGTTTACATCTCTTATGTATAGATAGTGCATTCCTGCCTTGTTTTAATTGTTGTGTTGAACAAACAGGACCTTTGATGAAGTGGCTTGCCCAATGTGATCGCAATAAAGACTCATTGAGATTTAAAGATATCGTAAGCCTAATATTAAGTAAACCACAAGCCAGTAGTGATAGTGCCTTGATGAAGAAAAAAAAAGGAGATACCTACATTCAAAGGAGCGGAAATTTCTCCAACTGTTCAAGACAATGGTTCGCCAATATAGGCATTATGGGGGCAGATTGTGGGGGGGTGTCGGGATTGCCGCCGAGTGTTGCCAACTTCCAGGACATGGGCAGACTTCCGCCCTCCTTCACTGCAATTTGCCTAACGTAAATAAACGTCCTTGACTTCCTGCCACCATGGCTAGCCAAACACATTAAGTACGGCGGGACTGTGCCCATAGAATGTGGCGGAAACACCTTTTGAACTAGGACTTTGCCGCTGTGGGTATCTCAGGGAATACATAAATCGTTTTATTCGCGATCGAACGTTGTGGCTCACTGTACGTATCGGCAGGTTTATGGACCTTCGAGGTCTGGGTAGCCATTACTGCTCCAGGGATGTACGTATCGGCATTCATACGAAGGAATTCTATGGTGGGGTCCCTTTCAGGGGATACGCAGTTTGTAATGTTCCTCAACCAGACTCCTCTATCGAAATAAATCCATTGTTTGGTGGCTAGACGTTGGGGATGTTTCCATACGGTGTACATTTCCCAAACTGTTTCCAGCTTCAAGGGAAAATACAATAGTAGTTATACCACGAGGGAAAAATGAGAAAAGTTTCTTCAATTGTAAAATTGTTTCACAAGCTTTCAAACCTTTCGGTCCTTCAACTGGTGTAAAATTACAAGGAACGCTGATAGCCGTATACCGCGGCAATGATTTTTCATAGATTATATTACAGCCACATATATGAAGACATATATACATGTGTGAATTGAAGACGTACATGGATTTATCACGGAGTGTGTCTGCAAATGAAAAAATATAAAAAAAGTAAAAGCTAATCATATTTAAAAGGCCGGGAGTGAAATATCAGAATGTATCAAATACATTTAAAGATACGGATATTAGGACAATTTCAATCTGGGAACATTCTCATAAAGTTGCTGTGAGTATTCTTGGTGTGTCATCATTGACAACTTGGAAGTGAAACTGACTCGCTCCAAACTCCATTGAGGGATGACATATTGATGGATGTAACACCCGTCAACCTTGAGAGTTCCCTGGGAGACGTTTCGACGTCCAAATCCCATCCTTTTCATGGTAAAACATATTGAGGTTGGAGGATTTTGTATTTATAGTTATCCGATGACATATGCAAAATAGTAAAAACACGATGCATATACAAATCAAAGCTATTGACTATAATTTGAGGTAAGAAAACTCCTTCTTTGAAGTTCTCGGCCAGCTTGTCTTGGTTCCCAAGATGAGCCAATCAGTTCCAAGCGGGCCCATGCCATAGACAATCTATCAAGGTCGCTACAGAAAATGAATTCCTGAGGCTGTGCCCCAGCGCGGTGCAACGACCACGACAGAATGCCTCCAGATTTGAGCACCTATGGAAAGTACATTTAAATGAAGGGAATTTGTTACGTGTTGAATTCTAGGGAAACTGCTGTTAGTGGAGGTTCTAAAATGACCATTTTCTCTCCATCTACAATCGCTTCTGGCCTCTAATTAACATCTCAGATAACGGCTCAAGGTCAATGTTTGGAAGAAAACTACAATTGTCCCATAACGGAGGGGCTCATGGCTCAATCTTGCTGCAGAAACCCTCACTTAGCGGCGCCGACCCGTCAGTTGTTTGAATCTACTTGTGATAAACGTGAGAATTCTTGGAGCTAAATTGGGAAAACTACACCCTATACCGCGACTAAAAGGCTAGACGTTTCTTTATTGATTTGCTATATATTTGTGGTCATAAAATTCTATGATTATGATATATCAAATATTGACCATTGACTGTAAATATTAATTTATCACAATTTTGTTTATATTCATTCATATTACTGCATATCTAAATATTAAAATGTACGTTGTATTTGTTGCTAATAAATAAAATTCATTACAAAAAATCATCAATTAAACTTAACCCAAATGTATAACACGTGTTTCACAAGCTTTGGTACCTTCGTCTGATACAAATTACAACTGTGAAACGTTATTGTGAAACGCGATCTACCATTTAAGAAAAACCTTTTATTTTAGAATAAATATCTCACAGAATATACTCTCCCTCTAACACCTACTTGTATAGGTGAGAGATGAAACCATTCACATTAGAGGAAAGACAAAGATGAGCCAAGAACTAAGAAATTTTGGCTTTTCGACTCAAAAACGAAATCCTTATTGGTAACAATTTGATGACATAATGATAATTTTTGAATTCATTTGTCGGTTGTAAGTTGGTTTTATTCAAGATCTTCTTAAAGGTTTCCATATGGAACAACACTCTATATTTGGAACAAGATATAGCTACATCTCTCAACCAATTTGTTTATGTAATCCCTGACGTTTTAGTGACTCGCTGCCACCCTTCCCATGTCCCTGAAGACAGCGAGTCACGTCGGGAACGGAATAAAAAATTGGTTGAGAGATGTAGCCATATCTTGTTCCAAATAAAGAAAATTGTTCCCAATGAAAACCTTTAAGAAGGTATTGAATAAGGAACTTAATTTAGAAATAGAGGAACGCTTCTAATATAATTTTGGATTTCCTAGATTTTTATCCAATGTCTAGCCGCTCATGGTTGTTCTGTTAAAATTAGAAGTATTTTTAACGCTTCTTTTCTTTTCAATGATATATGTTTTTTAAGTGCGTTACAAATACATAGTGTGATCAATAATTTCCAGGAATGCTAAATATTTAAAGAAATACAAAAGTATAATAAAGTTTTATTTAAAATTTCTCAAAATAATCACCGTTACTATCTATACACTTGTTCCATCTTTTTTTCCAGATATCAAAACACCTCTGAAAATCCTCATTTTTCAGGCTTTCCAAAATATTCTTCGTATTCTCCTTTATTTCAGGTATTGAGTCGAATCGACGTCATTTTAAGACTTTTTTTAATTTTAGGGTAAAGGAAATAGTCGTTGGGAGCAAGGTCAGGAGAATAGGGTGGCTGGGGTAGTAAATCAATTCCGTGTTTAGCCAAATAGAGTTGCACAGTGACAGCCGTATGTGGCTGTGCTTTGTCATGATGCAAGAGCCAATTTTTTTATGCCATTTTTCGGGTCGTTTCTGACGCACAGCCTCCCTTAAACGTCGCAATACATCAATATAGTAATGTTCGTTAATGGTCTGACCCTCGGGCATAAATTCATAGTGTACCAATCCCTTTACATCAAAGAAAGTGATAAGAAGACACTTAAGATTCGATCATCCTTGCTTTCTTGAATCTTGGTTCTCCAAGCTCTAGCCATTGGCTTGATTTCCTCTTTATCTCGGGATCATATCCGTACACCCATGTTTCATATCCCGTGATAACATTTTTGAGCCAATGGGGATCAGAATTAAACATTTCGACCATGTTTTTGCACGTTTCTTTGCGATGCTCTTTCTGCTCATTCGTTAAGAGATGTGGGACAAATTTAGCCGGGGATCGTTTAAGATGCAGATAATTCTTTATGATGGTTCGGCATGTTCCAAAAGAGATATCCAAGTCTTCTGATAGCTCTCTGATAGTTATTCTTGGGTTTTCTTTGATAGATGACTTGATTTTGAGTGCATTTTCGGGGTTTCTTATCGATAAAGGTCTGCCAGTGTGTAGATAATCCTTGATGCTTGTTCGACCAGCTTTAAATCGTGCAAACCATTCAAATTTCCTCGATTGTGATAGGGAATCTTCTTAAAAAGCCTGCTTCAACATTTGAAATGATTCGGACGCTGTTTTCCCTAATTTAAAGCAAAACTCTATGCAGACTCGCTATTTTTCAATACAGTCCATACTGAAGTAAGAAAATGTTCGATATACTCGAGCTTATAAATTCGAAAAAACCTGAGTGCGTCTGTGTGATCATTTTTTTTCTACGTGTTGATAAATGTTTTATCTATAAGGTCATTATGAAATTATTTCATTATTTTGACCAGTTATCATGGCCAGTAATGACCCCCCAAACCCTCATCAATCAGCACCTCCCCTGACTTGGCCTCCGTTAACTTTGCCCTTTTACCTAACCTCCAAATATCTTCCAGAAGAAGGATATTTGACACATTAAAAGCAATGGTACTGGAGAAGAAATCATGGAACTAGCTAGAGGTAGAGAAAGGTGATATTTTATCAGACTTACTTTCCAAACCTCGAGCAATGGAGAAATATTGGACGGTATTGCTGATGGATTAAATTGGGAACTAAATGGTGTTGAAATCTGCCTCAGAGTTAATAAATACATCGGTTAAAGATTAGAATGACTTCAGCCGGAGTTCTTTCGGCCCGTGGAGCTGAACTGAGGTCTCTTTGTCATCCTGGGTGATTTCTGGTCGGCTACGTAGTCAATACCAATGCACTTGTATCTGTCCCATCAACCACTCAACTCTCCCGACGTCCCAACACATCAACACTCACAGGATGGGGATACAAGGGCCCAAGTAAGGCAGTGTATCTGTCCCATCAACCACTCAATTCTCCCGACGTCCCAACACATCAACACTCACAGGATGGGGATACAAGGGCCCAAGTAAGGCAGTGTATCTGTCCCATCAACCACTCAATTCTCCCGACGTCCCAACACATCAATACTCACTCGGCCTCAATACTCAATACTCCCGTTGTCCCAACATATCAATACTCACAGGATGGGGATACAAGGGCCCAAGTAAGGCAGTGTATCTGTCCCATCAACCACTCAACTCTCCCGTTGTCCCAACACATCAACACTCACAGGATGGGGATACAAGGGCCCAAGTAAGGCAGTGTATCTGTCCCATCAACCACTCAATTCTCCCGACGTCCCAACACATCAATACTCACTCGGCCTCAATACTCAATACTCCCGTTGTCCCAACATATCAATACTCACAGGATGGGGATACAAGGGCCCAAGTAAGGCAGTGTATCTGTCCCATCAACCACTCAACTCTCCCGTTGTCCCAACACATCAATATTCACAGGATGGGGATACGAGGGCCAAAGTAAGGCAGTGTAACTGTCCCATCAGACACTCCAATCTACCACATGTCCCAATCAATCCCCCACATCAATATTCACAGGACAGCTACGGTAACCGGGACGCACTCTCCCCTAGCTAATTAATTCCCTTTTGTTCCACGTTTCCCAAGACTTCCTCTCGACTCTACCAACATATCACGTCACATGTTGTTTGATGGGATTGATTCCCCGCCTGGGCGGAAAGTTTTGTCCCCCGGAGCCTTCTATTCTTCACATTAGGACAAAATACTGACTTCCAAATTGGAGTTCAACTTTTCTCAAATTGGTTAAAATCCCCCGAGCGTGTGGAGAGTTTATTGAATCGACGAAAAATGCAAAGATACACTCATGGACAAACCTTAAGGAAGTTGTACCTTTTAGCATGTATATCTGGATTCAGACAATAACTTGAAAGATATTTGATACACAGTGACCTTTATTGAAGACATACGCAATACGCGTTGCCTCTGTCTCCTTAAAAAAAATAAAGATACGACCGGCGTCATAAAATTATGAAACTTTCTTAATTTTGATTATAAGTGTATTTGTTTCAATAATAGGTTCTTTTTATTTTTAAACAAGTAATACAGTGGTACCTCGACATACGAGCGCCCCAACATACGAGTTTTTCGAGATACGAGCCGACGAGCAAGTGATTTTTTGCTTTTAGTTACGAGCGAAATTCGAGATACGAGTTCGGTTCGGTAGTAACACGCAGTCGCGCCATCACGATCAGTGGAGGAGGTTATTTTTACAAGTGAGATAAAGGAGATCTTAGGAATGTGGGAGAGAGTTTCACAGTTCGGGAAAAAAAAAACACCCAGAAAAAGTTGCAACAGGTCGTGCATCTGACCTTTTTAATGACACTTGCCTAACTCATTTTCGGAACATTCTGAGAGGGAGGAAGAAACAAACCTCCTTGGACATGTTTTTTTTTAAACGGCCTACAGGTGAAAGCGAGAAAAATGTAGCGAAAAAGGCAAAGACCAGTGAGGATATCTAATTTATTTCTTTACATTCTCTTTTTTGTTTTTGTGCAATAAATATTTGATATTTATAAATACGTTTTTATTATTTAAAACCACGTAACAAAAATAACTGGGGTGACATTTTGGAGGTTGGAACGGATTATTTCGAGATACGAGTAATTCAAGATACGAGCAAGGTTGCGGAACGAATTAAACTCGTATGTCGAGGTACCACTGTACTTGTAATTTTTTTTCAAATGATTTTTATTTATTAATATTTTAAATCAAATAGAATTGTGCAAATTGGAGAAAACATAAAAAGTATTATTTGAGCATGTCGTTTAAATAATGGAAATCCTAAAGGTTCAACGGGGTGGAAAGGGATAGATGTCAGGTCTCGTCAAAAACAAACCTAGCAAACCATCCGTTTCACTGTCATAGTAATCGTTTACATCTTGGAAATGAAGCAAATAAAGTCTTTTGTAAATTGTTAGCAGTTTGGTGTGTGTTTTATAATAAGCTTAATTGTGCGATTGTACAATTTTTCATGGTTCTTTCTTTTACTTATTGGCAATGTATGAGCGTGAGTCAATTATGTAATGTGTGTGAAATAATTTGTAAAATTTCTTGATATTAAGAACTATGATACGGGAGGATGACACTTTTTTAAAAGATCAATTTTCTTCCGGCAAGATTTCAATCAACCCGACGGTCATAGAATTGATGTCTAACAATTTTGACAGCTGTGAACATCTCTTTGGCAGGTTCTGAGGATTCCATGCATATCCCTTGGGAATCTCGTGAAGTCTAAATCTGCCACGGTATTGCGAAGACTATTAGCCCAAACTTACACTCGTGGACCAAACTTTGGGAAGTGAAAAGTCTTTGACGTAGTTGATTGACTGTTTTTTTTTTTTGTTTCTTTTAAGGAACCTAAGCAATTTTGTTCATACTTGGGTATCTTGTGTTTCTTCAATAAAGGTCACTGTAATATCTTTCAGAGTTATTGTCTGAATCCCGATATACATGCTAAAAGGTACAACTTCCTTAAGTTTTGTCCATGAGTGAATATTGGTTATCTCGTATGTCTTCAATAAAGGTCACTGTAATATCTTTCAGAGTTATTGTCTGAATCCCGATATACATGCTAAAAGGTACAACTTCCTTAAGTTTTGTCCATGAGTGAATATTGGTTATCTCATGTGTCTTCAATAAAGGTTACTGTAATATCTTTCAGAGTTATTGTCTGAATCCCGATATGCATGCTGAAAGGTACAACTTCCTTAAGTTTTGTCCATGAGTGTATATTGGTTATCTCGTGTGTCTTCAATAAAGGTCACTGTAATATCTTTCAGAGTTATTGTCTGAATCCCGATATACATGCTGAAAGGTACAACTTCCTTAAGTTTTGTCCATGAGTGTATATTGGTTATCTCGTGTGTCTTCAATAAAGGTCACTCTAATATCTTTCAGGGTTATTGTCTGAATCCTGATATACATGCTGAAAGGTACAACATACTCAAGTTTTGTCCATGAGTGTATGATCTTCAGTTGAGAGATATTTCTGAATTGTCCTACGCTGTGTTACTGAAGCGATTTTGAAAGCTTTCAGAGACAGTCGAGAGGTTGCACGTAGTTTTTGTTTCATTTTTTTGACGAGAGAGGTTGTCATTCTTTTAATAGAATTCAATTGTATATAATGCGTGTCTCCCTGTTGCTCTCCTGACTCAATCCACATACTGATTCCTTTCATCAAAGACTCCATCGTGTGGGGGAGATAACCTGCACCACAGGAATATGGCGGCCATTTACTCTACCATTAAGAAAAGAATCTCTTCTCCCCGACTTTTGTTTATTATTCCATAGCGAATGGGAGATGACCGTTGTCTTAATTCATACAATTGATGATTTAAATGTTCTTTTTATTGAATCGCATACAAAACTTTAAAAACATTAATATTTAAAGCTATAATGTCATTTCGAACAGCGTGCTATTCAGATTTCAATTGTGAAAGAGTTTCCCTCCCAAATATTTACCATTCAAGAAGACAATTGACCCTTTAAACAATTTAATTGATTCTTCTAATCAATTGTTACAAAGGTGGAAAAAAATTCAAGAAGATATTCAAGAAGGTAAATTACATTTAATTACCTTACACCAGTCTTCAAATTCTCCCATTGCTCCCACCATAGCCGTTCTTTCAAATATCAAACTACACATGGATCCGTACAGTTTAAAATGTAAATCTATGTGGTGGAGATGGATCAAGAGGTTTACAACGTAATGAAGGAACGTTGGTTCTCCTAATTTTCCCGATTCCAACCATTATTTGATCTGCCAACCCCTGGTAACCAGCCATTGCTAGCGTATTTATCCCGTTTGATATATTTGCATAGGTTCCTGGTCTTGTGCATCTGAGGTACAAAGAAGAGTTCATGGCACTCGAAGAAAGGAATGCCGGGAAACCAATAAAGTCGGTTTAACGACGGCAGGACATGTCTGAATGCCAACCAACTTTTCCTGGTTCGGCAGAGAAAGGCCCAATAATTGACCTTTACGGAGAAGCACGACTTTCGTGAGCATTGTCCCAAGACATTTTCCTTATTGAGGGGAAGGTTAACAAGACCTCGAGGAACCCCTTCTATATAAAGAACAGAAGCCGTGTCATAATTTGTGGCGGAAACACGGACCGCTCTATTTTAAGGCCCCAGTTTGGAGGCGTTATCTTCTGCGGTTAAAAAAATAAGAAATAATTATTGAGGATCCTGGCGACACGTAACTTCGTCCCTACTTTTGGAACTTCACGATCTCCTTCAAATATAGCAGAACATGGCATCTAGGAACATCACAATCTGCTTCAAATGTAGCAGAACATGGCATCTAGGAATATCATAATCTTCTTCAAATGTAGCAGAACATGGCATCTTTAGAGCATCACAATCTGCTTCAAATGTAGCAGAACATGGTATCTTTAGAACATCACAATCTGCTTCAAATGTAGAAGAACATGGCATCTAGGAATATCATAATCTTCTTCAAATGTAGCAGAACATGGCATCTTTAGAGCATCACAATCTGCTTCAAATATATCAGAACATGGTATCTTTAGAACATCATAATCTGCTTCAAATGTAGCAGAACATGGCATCTAGGAATATCATAATCTTCTTCAAATGTAGCAGAACATGGCATCTTTAGAGCATCATAATCTGCTTTAAATGTAGCAGAACATGGCATCTTTAGAACATCACAATCTGCTTCAAATGTAGAAGAACATGGCATCTAGGAATATCATAATCTTCTTCAAATGTAGCAGAACATGGCATCTTTAGAACATCACAATCTGCTTCAAATGTAGCAGAAAATGGCATCTTTAGAACATCACAATCTGCTTCAAATTTAACAGAACACATGGCATCTTTAGAACATTACAATCTGCTTCAAATTTAACGGAACACATGGCATCTTTAGAACATCATAATTTGCTTCAAATGTGGCAGAACATGGCATTTTTAGAACATCACAATCTGCTTCAAATGTAGGAGAACATGGCATCTTTAGAACATCATAATCTGCTTCAAACTTATCAGAACATGGCATCTTTAGAACATCGGAATCTGCTTCAAATGTAGCAGAACATGGCATCTTTAGAACATCGGAATCTGCTTCAAATGTAGCAGAACATGGCATCTTTAGAACATCACAATCTGCTTCAAATGTAGCAGAACATGGCATCTTTAGAACATCATAATCTGCTTCAAATGTAGCAGAACATGGCATCTTTAGAACATCACAATCTGCTTCAAATGTAGCAGAACATGGCATCTTTAGAACATCATAATCTGCTTCAAACTTATCAGAACATGGCATCTTTAGAACATCACAATCTGCTTCAAATGTAGCAGAACATGGCATCTTTAGAACATCATAATCTGCTTCAAACTTATCAGAACATGGCATCTTTAGAACATCACAATCTGCTTCAAATGTAGCAGAACATGGCATCTTTAGAACATCACAATCTGCTTCAAATGTAGGAGAACATGGCATCTTTAGAACATCATAATCTGCTTCAAATGTAGCAGAACATGGCATCTTTAGAACATCATAATCTGCTTCAAATGTAGCAGAACATGGCATCTTTAGAACATCACAATCTGCTTCAAATGTAGCAGAACATGGCATCTTTAGAACATCACAATCTGCTTCAAATGTAGCATAACATGGCATCTTCAGAACATCACAATCTGCTTCAAATGTAGCATAACATGGCATCTTTAGAACATCATAATCTGCTTCAAACTTATCAGAACATGGCATCTTTAGAACATCACAATCTGCTTCAAATGTAGCAGAACATGGCATCTTTAGAACATCATAATCTGCTTCAAATGTAGCAGAACATGGCATCTTTAGAACATCACAATCTGGACCATTCGTGTTTTAAATGTTGCAGAAAAAATAATTTATTCATTGACTCAACTTCACCCACGATCTGGTAACTTTCCTATATGTTATTGATGACAAAATGTCTGCCAACATATGTGTAGTAACTCCTGTTTAATTCTAACCTTGCTCATCAGAATTTTCGGCAATTCGAATTTTTAGGAGACCTCAAAACAGCATGGAATAAAAAAACAATTTTATTTATTTTAATTTTATATACTTTTCATTCAATTCAGGGCATAAAATTATTACCAAAAATTCGAATCAGAAAACACACTCTTATAAAATATTTAACTTTTAAACACTTGATATTAAACCAAATCTTAATTTGGGCACAATATACCGATAATCCTAATTCTATCTGTTTCTCTCTCTCCATCAATGCTGTTGTGTGCATGCGTGATAATGACAAAAATTACAGTAAGAAAATATAAAGTTTTATTCCTTAAGAGTCGTTGAACGATTGGAGCGTTGTCTACCTGTACTAGAGTTCGGTAGAAATGCTGAGAATATCGTTAACATTGGAAAGGAAGACCACTAAAAGGTACACAGTGTCATGATTCTCCGCCAAGACTGTCTATAGCTGATTGCCAATTTACTTCTTTTTACTTCCTTCCATTGTTTGTTTTACTTCTTGGACTAAGGGACGTCTCTGTATAAGACGAAATGTCTTAATAAATGACTTTTGTTGTTGCTGATTTCTTCAACTTTTGCCGCAGAAAAGCAGCGCTTCTATCAAGTTGTCTGGCGATCATCAGCATTAAACAATTATCCAAAGACTTCCTTCCTCAATTTCCTTCTCCCAGACACCTTCTTCCTGACAGAATTATCAGATTCCACTGTCACTTCCGAAATGTAGGTCTTCTGGGCATACAGAGAGATAATCCAGGCCGACCTGCAGGAAGGGGAGAGTGGGTCCCCTGCTGACCTACATCCAGGCCGGGGGCCCAGTTGTCTCAGCCCACATCCTTCAACATCTGGGGAGACAAACCTTTCTCTCCCACATGACAAATATCCTGGAAGTGTCTCCCTTCCCTTCGTCCCACTTCTGTCACGAGGCTAGAGACAAACTGCTCGAGTCCTCAAGTCCTTCAATGTCTGCACCACAGGCTGTCTTCACCAGGTTCCACTAGAGAGGCTGAAGACGGATTTTAAAATATCGATTAAAAATTATTAAAATGAATATTTCAAAAGGAAAATATGAATCTCTCCTATGATCAATCAATTAAAGTCCTATCTATTCAGGCACCGATTTTTCAGCCTGAAAACAGACACATCTCCAGTTTTTTTTTAATGTTTGGTGAATTTCATGTATTTCTTGTAGAATCGTGTGAAACCTAACTTGCTGAAGGAAAGAATGGGAGAGAGATTGAATATCGCAATTATTGTTTCCTTAATAACTGGACATTCACTCATGGACAAAACTTAAGGAAGTTGCACCTTCCTTTAGCGGACATCCCGCTAGCGATCACCTCTACAAAGGACAGTTTTCATTTGTAAAATTACCATTTTTACTATTTAGAAACTCTCCGGTAAGAGGGCACCTCTCCCTAAAGGACACTTTATCTCTTCAATTAGGTGGTGTCCTTTACAGGGAGCTTGTTCTACTGTATATCTTTTTAAAGGAGAACGCGCGTTAGAATTTACATGTGTGGTCCATTATATAAGCAAAAAAGAAGGGTTGATGTTTAAAGTATGAAGTTTGGTCCAAGAGTGTAGGTTTACTCCAAATGTAATGGAAGAAGGTAAAGCATTGGGTCATCGAGCTTGATATTTTTATGTTATACACGTTTCCCGAACAGGTTTCCATAATCAAAGCAAATAAAGAATAAAATACCTTCTGAATTTTTGCTATGTTTATTCATAGTCTTCCTCCTAGTTGGTGATCCCAAGTCATCGCGTCCCCGCAGCTCCTTCCAAATTGGTCGGTCCTCGTTTAAAGTGGTGTCTTATCACATTGGCGTCAAATATAATTTATAATATAATAATACACTCTGTGTAGAAATGTATAACACACAAACATAATATACATGAGTTATATATATTATTATTTGAAGTAATTTAGGTTTATTTTAATGAAAAAAATAAAGGCATATATCAATGACGCAGAACTCCCTCAAGAGGTTGTCATGTCCTCGTGCCAGAACTCATCAATTCTCTCGTGATAAAGATTGAGTCTTGAAATATCAACCATCAGCGGGTCTTTCCCAAGATTATCTTTCGGTACTATTAAGTCTTTGACGTTTGACATCTTTGATATTATATATGGTCCTTAAAATATGGTTCGATATGTCTGTAGATTGGAGATGCTCTTGTTCTTTGAGGTTGTAGGTAGACAGTGATATTCTTGTTCTTCAGGGTTGTCTGTAGACTGGGAATGGTCTTGTTTAACACAAAGCAATAACGCGTTATATTTTTAAATCCTTTCATTTATATGGTCTTGTATATTAGGATTGTCTGTAGTTTAGGGATGTTCTTGTTCTTCAGCGCAGTCTGCACAGACTGAGGATGTTCTAGTTCTTTAGGATAGTGGGTTGATTGTGGATGTTCTTGTTTTTTAGGGTTTTCTGTAGACTGGGAATGTTCTGTTTATTTAAGGTTTTCTGTAGACCCAAGATGTTCTTGTTTTTAGACTAAGGATGTTCTTGTTCTTTATAGCTGTCTGTAGACTAGGCTGTTCTTGTTCTTCAGAGTTGTCTGTAGATTGGCGATGTTCTTGTTTTTTTTTTTTTAATAGTTGTCTGTAGACGGGGGATGTTATTTAAGCTTTCTGTAGACTTCCACATTTCCCATCTCGAATGTGCGCTGAGAGCTATGCAGGCCATCCCTTCACACCGAGTCTGAATTTCGTTTAGTTCCCAGCATGGATACAGAGATGGACGAGGCTAGTAGACGGCTGGATGGCAACGTACGTTCTCTCTGGCACCAACAGAAAGATCACCTCACCCGAGGCTCTCCAGAAATAAAGATTGAAGATTTCAATATTAATTTGTAGACGGTCCGGCTGAGTCTTGTTTGGTTGCCTTTTGTAGACATCCCATATAAGAAACAGTATATTAAATAGTGTAAGTGCACTAGCTATGAGATTAAAACCCTTAAATCCATTTTTCGCGAAAAATGATGAGAATATCATGGAGCGACAGATTAAACAAGGAACATTCTGAAGATGATGGAGGAGGGGACATGGCTCAATAGAGAGGATTGAATTGAGAAGAGAAAACATGTTTAGACATCTTGTCTGACACTCGGAGTGTATGATGTGGAAGGATGCACTGAAGGCCGAGAATGGACTTCAGGAGATCCTACGATATCATCCATAGACTGGCCATAGGAAGATAGATCTGGGAGGACAGGAACACTGCCAACCTTGAGTTGAGAAGAAGAGAGTTTATATGTTCATTTAAATTATATTCAAAAGAAATATTTGTTTAATTTCACGCGACAAAAACTACAAAATTGATCAAAATTCAAAACGCCAAACATATTCCAATGAAAAAAAATATTTATTCAGTAAAAACTATTAAATTCCTTCTAGATTGTGTCAACACTCGATGGCACAACCATTGTGGGCCATATAGAGCTGAACAAAGGTGAAATTACTCACATCATCTTTAACATTCAGAGTTGAGTTAATTCCCAACAGGAAACCATTATGACGGAAAACAAGGCAAAATTATAGGTAGAAGTGACGTAAGCAACACTCCGGCGATTTTAATGAAAGAAAGAGAAAAAGACGAGTGTCCTAAAATCCGAATAAAGGGCAATAATATTCCATCAACATTAGTGCAGGCAGGGGACAATGGAATTGTCGGAGACTCTCCCTAAGAAACATTTATCTTGCTTATAAAATGATAGGGAATTGGGATGTAGGTCAGGAGATTTGGGAGAAAGGCCTCCAAGACCGAGTTAGCTGATGGATGCCTTCTAAATACTGACTACCAAAAGAGCACCTCTTCCTTCAAACACGAATTAAATAAATGGATCTATTGACCTTTTCTGCAGAATTCGCGCATTCTCAGATGGCTGACTAAGCCACAGCACCAGTTCTGGAAAATTCTACAAAATCCAAAGGGCCATTGGTCTCATCATCACAGGAATGGCTTCGATTTCCTAACAGCCTACGAGAATTATGAAATCGGTCAAATATGACAAAAAAAAAGTGATTAATTTAGTGAAGTAATAGTATTGATATTTATTCAAATAATGTAATTTTTATATTATAAATATTAATTCAAAATTGCGGGAATATAGCATTCCTATACCAATTGGGGCTCATCTCTATTTGAAAATGTATTATAACAAAATATTATTTGAAAGAAGGAAGTTTTGTTGTAAATGAATACCATAGTTTCGAAATTTTACTCTAAAAGAGTTTTTACTCTGTGAAGATACCTTACTCCGGATGGATCTAGTTTGTATTCCTCCTATAATACAGCAAAGATTTCACCGCTAAGATTTTCGGATGGTTTGATGCTAAGAAGCATTTAGGCCAGCTTCTCTTAAAAAGAACAACATCCACTGATGCTCGCTACCCAACTTGGCCTTAGGTTCATCTTTGTCAGTGTCTGTGGACATGGCATCGAAGGATGATATTTTAAGTAAGAAAGTCAATTATATCTCCCACCATTCTCGATATTTCCTGAGAACTAGAGATAAGGAACAATACGTATTCTACATTAGTTTTACCAAATTCAAAAAGCCGATCTAGAAACCATAGCTTAGGGTTGTGACCTTGATCGAGTGAGGTCAGATTCAATTGTATAAGATTCCATCACTGTGTAGTGTCGAGTTCCCGGGGACTAATATTGAGCTTGTGATGAGGCGCAGTAATATATGCCAGACAAGCAATAGAATATTCTGGCCGAAAATACAAGGTTGTCCCAAAAATTCGTAAACACTTGCAAAAAAATTGAAATACCAATGTTATTCGCCATAATATTGCTCCGTTATGTTTAATGTCTTTGTATTATGTATAAAGTAATTGTTATGGGGGGGGGGGAGAAGTCCGACCACACCTCCCTGCGGTCCCCCCTGGACCCTTGGAATATTCGACCAAATTCTGGTTCGTCTCCAAGGTGACTAACGTGGCAACGGCACCCATTTTCCAAGATAGTGGATATTGCTGCTGCTGTGATGGAGATGCATGGAGACATCTGAGACTCTTCTTTGGACACGACAACAACAACAACAACAAATGTTATGTATTTGCCGTAATAATAATATTCGCCAAGTAATACGAAATACAACGTTTTAAGAAAAACACGAACTTTTGCGACAACATTATGTTTATTTTCTTATTAAGGTTTCCACCTATTCACAAATCTCTCTGGCTTTCGGGTAGAAACATTTTTTTTTAACCTTTCCCTGAGGCTTGATATGTCCACCTTAATATCGATACATGGAATTAACGAATTTATTTTCTTGTCTTATTTTCTTCAACCGCGAGCTTCTGGACTTTTGAAGTTACTGATTGGGACAAACAATAAATTAGAAATATCAGACAAACCGGTTTTTATATTGTTACACCGGGTTGTTGCTTAATGGGTTCCTCCCTAATGTTTGTTTCTTCAATCTTATTGGTTAGTTTCCCCAAGCCGAGTTTCCATTATCAGGTACAAATAAGGTAATAATAAAACACTTATCTTGCAGTTTATCTATGTATTTATGTTCTTGAAGCGTTCTATCTGGTCCAGACGTTCCTCCTGCCAACATCTCTCTCCTCTGTCAACAATAAATAATCAAGATGTAAACAAACACGATGTTATAAAAGGAATGGTACTATAGTACATAATCTGATGATACTAAAATTTCAAATAAATATTTACACTATAAGATATTATTTTGAATAAATGGAGTACGCAGCAAACAAGATGTAACAATTTTAATTATAAACTAGGAGAGAATTGCTCCAACGGAAACTGAAAACTAGAACCTGAGAAAGGCCCCGAAGGCTTAGCGCCCGCCCGAGGCCCTCGACTCGATGAGAAATCAATTAGACGTAATTTCCAGGCTGAACAAATTACAAGCCTTCAGGCACAAACTTTTAAACGGTCGATTTCCTCGTCTGATTCCCTTGGTGGTAGGTGGGATGTCTACCTGGATCTACCTGGCTGAGTTCCACAGAGCAATACACAACAATCCAGAACATATTCTGCTAGATGCAACAATGGTACCCAAGAGCAACATATAAAGTTCAACAAAATTTCCCTAAGAAGTTAAATAATTTTCGGAAAACAGTTATGTAAATATGTTGTGATGTAGAAAACAATTATGCAAATGTATTACTTTGTTTAATCAATATACACTGCGTGACATTGAAAATAGAACACCAAGAAATAGTGGCCAGAAAGTGATGAAACTCGGCAGACAGAGAGAGACAGGGACGAACAATAAGTGATCTTTATTTCAAAATGATAGTCATAATACAGAGCGAGAACGGCGTCGGCTTAGTAGCAAGTAGGACCACCGCGGACGGCGATGCACGCAGCAACACGTCTAGGTAGAGAGTCAATCAGAGTACGGATGGCGTCCTGAGGGATGGCTCTCCATTCCCTCTCAACCATTTGCCACAGTTCGTCTTCTGAACGCGGCTGTGGCAAGGCATGCAAACGGCGTCCAATGATGTCCCAGACGTGCTCGATTGGTGAGAGTTCAGGAGAGTACGGTGGCCAGGGAAGCATCTGTACATCTTGCAGAGCTTGTTGGCTAATGCGAGCAGTGTGCGGTCGGGCGTTATCCTGCTGATAAAGGGCATTGGGTACCCCCTGAAGGTAGGGGAGTGTCACCGGTCGCAGCACATCATCAACGTATCGTTGAGCCGTCATAGTGCCCTGAATACGAAGTAAAGGTGACCTGGAATCATACGCGATTGCGCCCCAAACCATGATTCCACGTTGTCGCACGGTGGGGCGTTCCACAATTGCTGCCGGATTGGACCTTTCTCCACGTCGACGCCACACGCGTACACGGCGACTATCACTGGACAAGCAGAAACGCGACTCATCTGAGAACACGACCCTGTGCCATTCCGTCATCCACGTCGATCTAGCCCGGCACCATTCCAAACGTTGGCGCCTATTCGGTGGGGTCAATGGCAGTCTTCTTAGCGGACGGCATGAGTGCAAGCCATTAGCAACCAATCGACGGGAAATGGTTCTGGTCGAGATGGAATGATCTAGGGTGTCTTGCACATGTTGCAGGATGGCGGTACAAGTGGCTTGTGGGGCCGCCACTGCTTGTCGAAGGATACGCCGATCCACACGTGCTGACGTCACTCTGGTTGCACCGACATTCCTATAAATTGCCACATTTCCTTGTTCCAACCATCTTCTCCAGAGTCGGTGCACCGTGGACGCACCAAGGTGTGTATCAGCTGCGATTTGACGTATAAACCAACCTGCCCTTTTCAGTCCGATCACCATGCCCCTCGTAAAAGCGTCTGTCTGCTTGAACTGACTCCGTTTACGATGACCTGGCATTCTCTGTTATTACACGTGTCTTTTGACACAAGAACAAAATTTCTACAATGATTTTCCTCGAAGAAATAACGACACGAATACTGTCCTTTCTGCAAGTTCCTTCCCTTATAGCTTACTCCATGTGCGCACGAGAGCTGCGCATTTTACATCATTTGGATAACTCGGTTAGGCGCGTCTACCCTGAAATTTGCATAATTTTCTGGCCACTATTTCTTGGTGTTCCATTTTCAATGTCACGCAGTGTATATGTGAGAATAGTAACAAACAATAAAAATAGATTACTCAGAAATCCTCTGGGACCAAATTTTGGTCGTAGACGTAGTCTTAACCACGCTGACGAGGGCCAACAGCCCGAAACGCGTTCGTGATTGACTTTTCTTGATTTTTCAAGAAATTGGGTTTGCCAAATATCACGGAGCAAGTTAAATAAACGTTTAGTTTATTTTTGTTCCACTAGATGGCGCTCTTCCATCTAGAAATGCTCATGTGAGCCTGGTCAGGATATGTCTCATTTGTTTTAAATATGTAAATATGTCTTACTATTGTACTTGATACAAAGTAAAGTTTGTGTGAGAGCCAGTTAGTGTTAGATGGACCTCAGTAGAAAGACGCCATTAGAGAAAGGTCCCGGGACCAGAAGAAGTTCAGGACGTCTAGGTGAGTCTGGGCGTAGACACGCTTTACGTGACAACAATGCAACCGGCACAACATAAAATCCAACAAAATACTCCACTTCTAATATATTGTTGTATAATTATATTAAAAATGGGCGTACCTGGATCTATGACAGAATAAAAACTTTTTTTTTATAATTCGATTGCTATTGTTATCAATCCCATTATTGAATTGTCAGATGTATGGAAATACTCTCTCAGCGATACCTAACTATGCTCCTAGACAGGTATACTCATGGACAAACTTTAAAAAGCCGGTCATCTACTTTTTTTTTTTAAGGAGACAGAGACAATTTTGTTCACACTTGATTATCTCGTGTGTCTTCAATAAAGGTCACTGTAATATATTTCAGAGTTATTGTCTGAATCCCGATATACATGCTGAAAGGTACAACTTCCTTAAGTTTTGTCCATGAGTGTATATTGGTTATCTCGTGTGTCTTCAATAAAGGTCTCTGTAATATCTTTCAGAGTTATTGTCTCAATCCCGATATACATGCTGAGAGGTACAACTTCCTTAAGTTTTGTCCATGAGTGTATATTGGTTATCTTGTGTGTCTTCAACAAAGGTCACTGTAATATCTTTCAGAGTTATTGTCTCAATCCCGATATACATGCTGAAAGGTACAACTTCCTTAAGTTTTGTCTATGAGTGTATATTGGTTATCTTGTGTGTCTTCAATAAAGGTCACTGTAATATCTTTCAGAGTTATTGTCTCAATCCCGATATACATGCTGAAAGGTACAACTTCCTTAAGTTTTCTCCATGAGTGTATATTGGTTATCTTGTGTGTCTTCAATAAAGGTCACTGTAATATCTTTCAGAGTTATTGTCTCAATCCCGATATACATGCTGAAAGGTACAACTTCCTTAAGTTTTGTCTATGAGTGTATATTGGTTATCTTGTGTGTCTTCAATAAAGGTCACTGTAATATCTTTCAGAGTTATTGTCTGAATCCTGATATACATGCTGAAAGGTACAACTTCCTTAAGTTTTGTCTATGAGTGTATATTGGTTATCTTATGTGTCTTCAATAAAGGTCACTGTAATATCTTTCAGAGTTATTGTCTCAATCCCGATATACATGCTGAAAGGTACAACTTCCTTAAGTTTTGTCTATGAGTGTATATTGGTTATCTTGTGTGTCTTCAATAAAGGTCACTGTAATATCTTTCAGAGTTATTGTCTCAATCCCGATATACATGCTGAAAGGTACAACTTCCTTAAGTTTTGTCTATGAGTGTATATTGGTTATCTTGTGTGTCTTCAATAAAGGTCACTGTAATATCTTTCAGAGTTATTGTCTCAATCCCGATATACATGCTGAAAGGTACAACTTCCTTAAGTTTTCTCCATGAGTGTATATTGGTTATCTTGTGTGTCTTCAATAAATGTCACTGTAATATCTTTCAGAGTTATTGTCTCAATCCCGATATACATGCTGAAAGGTACAACTTCCTTAAGTTTTGTCTATGAGTGTATATTGGTTATCTTGTGTGTCTTCAATAAAGGTCACTGTAATATCTTTCAGAGTTATTGTCTGAATCCTGATATAAATGCTGAAAGGTACAACTTCCTTAAGTTTTGTCTATGAGTGTATATTGGTTATCTTGTGTGTCTTCAATAAAGGTCACTGTAATATCTTTCAGAGTTATTGTCTCAATCCCGATATACATGCTGAAAGGTACAACTTCCTTAAGTTTTGTCTATGAGTGTATATTGGTTATCTTGTGTGTCTTCAATAAAGGTCACTGTAATATCTTTCAGAGTTATTGTCTGAATCCTGATATACATGCTGAAAGGTACAACTTCCTTAAGTTTTGTCTATGAGTGTATATTGGTTATCTTGTGTGTCTTCAATAAAGGTCACTGTAATATCTTTCAGAGGTATTGTCTCAATCCCGATATACATGCTGAAAGGTACAACTTCCTTAAGTTTTGTCTATGAGTGTATATTGGTTATCTTGTGTGTCTTCAATAAAGGTCACTGTAATATCTTTCAGAGTTATTGTCTGAATCCTGATATACATGCTGAAAGGTACAACTTCCTTAAGTTTTGTCTATGAGTGTATATTGGTTATCTTGTGTGTCTTCAATAAAGGTCACTGTAATATCTTTCAGAGTTATTGTCTCAATCCCGATATACATGCTGAAAGGTACAACTTCCTTAAGTTTTGTCTATGAGTGTATATTGGTTATCTTGTGTGTCTTCAATAAAGGTCACTGTAATATCTTTCAGAGTTATTGCCTGAATCCCGATATACACCGAGTGCCGTCCCCTCATTATGCTGTGGGGCCACCGCAATGTCAACATATCTTGGTTGTTGTTGTCGTGTCCAATGAAGAACCTCAGATTTCTCCGTACATCTCTATCACAGCAGCAATGTCCACTATCTTGGGTGTGTAAAGCTGCTGCTCTGGGTCCATGTCGATTTTCTACAAGGCTGCGGCCATTGCTGGACATGAGAATATGTAGGTAGATGTTGGACAGTTGTTACATGTCCTGTAGGTTCTTGTGCCACCTGGATGTATTGTCATTCCTTTATAGTGTTTCGTTCTGAGTCCTTTTATTTTGTTTTTGTAATTATTCTCTTATAGTTTAAATCGTTTATTTGATCTTTTCTTTTTTTGAATTAATACGTCTTGGTACTGACTCAAAGAGGATGGTATACAGTTGGATGGCTGCCCTGTCAACCATCAGCCCCAGTTCATCTTCTGAACACGGATGTGGCAGCGCCACACGATGCCACGCCAAACGATGTCCAATTACGTCCCAGACGTGGTGTTCTATAGTTGAGAGACTGGTGGCCATGGAGGAATGGAAGTTGGCTGCGTGAGGTCGGGTGTTATTCCGCTGGAAATTGGCATTTGGTAACCACTAGAGGAAGTGTAGCGTTACCGGCCGCAGCACGTCATCCACGTATCGTTGGGCCGTCATAGTGCCCTCAATACGAACCAGAAGCTATCTGCTATAAAAGGCTATCAAATGGTTCCCCAAACCATAATACCGCGTTGTCGTGAGGTGCGTAGTTCCACAAATGCGGCCGGATTGGATCTGTCTCCAAGACGGCGTCAAACTTTAAATCGGTGACTGTCATTGCTACAACAGAAACGAGGAGAACACTAACCTGTGCCATTCCACGTGACACTCTCCCGACAAAATTGTAAAGGGAAATGTCTGTGTCGTTGGGTCAATGGCAGTCTTCTTAACGGGTGCGGGACGAATCTACGTATAATGGTTCTAGTCGATATGGAAGAATCAAGGTGTCCTGCACATTCTGAAAAATGGCGACAGAAGTGGATCCGGCGGATGCGTTGGTCCACGAGTGCTGACGTCACTCGGCCGTAACAGCACCCTCGTTCCACCCATCTTCTCCATAGCCAGTACAATGTGGACGCGTCGAGGTGTCTGCGCGTAGAGATTTGACGCTTTCTAAGATTCGGCTCTTCTAAGTCCAATCATCGTATCTTTCGTGGAATCGTCTGTCTGCCGGAACTGACAGTGGCCTGATATTCTCTTCTACTAAATGTTTTCTCTGAGTCAAATATTTCCAATACTTCCCTGTCAGACAAAGAGGCGCAAATATTGGCACATTTGCAAGTTCCTTCTCTTATACCTCAATAGATAGATATGCGCAATTTGCATCATTCAAATATATCGGTGAGCTAACTTTACACGTAAATTTTCATATTTTTATTCCCAGTAATTCATAGTGTAGTAAATTCAGAGTCACGTAGTGTAGGTAAATAATTATTTTCATCTATGATAAAATAATAAAGTATAAATAAATAGGAATACGTATATAAAAAGGCGAACCTGGATCTGTGTGCGAAAGAAAAACATTTGTTTTTTTAATATTTCGAAGGATTGCTTATAGAAGTACTTTAGAGATTTTTATGTGAAATTCGTGAATAGGAGAAATCCCTGAAAATATTTTGAAAAAAAAAAAATCCACAGATCCAGGTCGCCTTTTTCATATAATTCCACTGAATGGATCGCCCTCAAAGAATCTGAGCTAGAAGTTCGAGTTCTTGGCATCACGCCGTCCAATACAAATTGGTGTTCAGTGCTCTGGGATGTATCTGATGTGTACTTCAAGCCGCTAGTGATGTGCTCTGACAAAGTCCAGTCATCAATTCTGTCTTGGCAGATAGGCCAAAGACAGGAGCATTCTATATACAGTTACGAGCGTCATCAATTCTTTTTCATCTCTGTCACCGTTTTCTTTTTTTTTTTTTGGAATGGCGCTCTCCTATTGGTTGGCTATGATCACGCCACCTTTGCCCCCCCCCCCCCCCCCTACTCGCTTTGTTGTTTCTGTAACTATTGTGGAGCGGGTCGCTCCTTAAATAAATGCATATATTAGTTAATAACTAAATGGAATCCTCTCTTTCTTTTACCCAGTAAGAGACGCCTACGGAAGCCAACAGTACATAGACAGATAAAGCACATAGGCTATAGTTATTAACTAATATATGCATTTATTTAAGGCGCCAATTTATAATTGTAACAAATAGTATTTGAATAAAAACATTCAATCGGGTAAAACACGGGCGTTGCCCGGGTCATTCGGCTAGTGTGAATATACCCTTGAGACACAGCAGGGAAGTCACACGCACACAGAAATATCTTTCTATTATATATTTTTAAAATATATTCCTTCGCATGTTTATATAGCAATTACCAGGCCGTTGTGACTAATTGATTTTAATTTTTCTAATTAGATAATAAAAAGACACATATTGGATTGAATAAAAATATTTAATTTCCAATATTTCGGTTGGCTTAACGCCAACATTTGTTAGGGCATTACATTTTATATGAACTTTGAGTATGGATTGCTCTATTTTCAAAATTGTTAGGTATTCTCTCTGACTCATGTGGTTTTTGTGAGATAAAGTCTAAATATTTGCATAGATTGTTCAGCTAGGGAACATCTCTCACGAACCAGAGCAGGCGATGTTGAGATGGCTTCATCAACTGGAGGAAGGAAGACCAAGTTTCCATTTGCATCCAAATGACTGGATAAACTTACAAATTCGGAAATCCCCAACGATACATCATCTAGCTGTCAAATCCATCAGGATCATTCTTTACATACTCCTGGACAACACTTGAGGAAGTTTCAGCATGTTTATCGGGACAATAACTCTGAAAGATATTACAGTGACCTTTATTGAAGACACGAGATAACCAAATGTGAACAAAATTGCCACTGTCTTCTTAAAAAAAAAAAAAATAGTTGACCGGTGATATCAAAATATAAAACTTCCTCATGATTTGTCCATGGGTGCATATACAGTAGTTAAGAGTTTCTTGATAAATTGATGAAGCTAGTCGAAAGAGAGCTGGGAATATTAGGAACTAAACATCAGACAGTTAGGTTGGTGAGATCGAACAACTTGTGCCGACTTTGGTGCTGTGTGAACATGGCCACGACAGGAAGTCCTGGGCCGGAGGGGATCTATCTTCCTTACAGAGTGAGACATTGAGAGACATGAAGTCGGATTGTTCATCAGTTCGCACCCAGCGACAGGAGAAGATTGTCGCACGGACCTAGGCTGGCACTTTGGTGTATTGAGAGGACATATTGGTGCTCTGTCACTTGTCCAACGAGAAGTCTACAGAGCTATTTGTGACAATGCACCAATGGCATCTAGAGGTGCAACGCACGAAGAATGCTGCACCTCTAGGCCGAATGCTTCCCCACACCACCAGACAGTGTGGATCGAACTACTTCTACTGAGTTAGGAGCGAAGATATACTCTCAACTAGGTAGGGCAGCCGTGTTCCTTTCAAAAATCTACAAAAAGTTTTTTTAAAACGTTTGTGTATGAGTCCACTTTTCTAATCAGTGACTCCCAGTGGCAGTGTTGAATCGGATTTGAGGGACAAACAAGAATTATTTGCTTATAATAAATTTTGGGCGGAATTTGTGTAAAAAATGAATGTACAAACAATGAGGCTTTTAAAAAGAATAATTGCAGTTTTGTCTCGCTCGCTCTGACAGGCTTTGTGAGTTTCCAGCGTTCTTATAGGTAGCAGTAATATGTATGTGTAAGTCGGAGGAATCCTTCGGGGCTGTTTCTTTGAATCCTACAGGACGAATTTCTGCAATTGATGAACAGAAGTTTAAACAGATCTAAGAAGGCTCGACACAACAATGGCGAATCTTCCCAGCGATTTTGCCAATTCATTCAACCAGATCTAAGCTACATCTACTGTATTCGGCTTATATCGTCAACATACAGAGTGTTTTATGGATTGTTTGGTGGATATTTGGCGATAGTACTGAGGCACTCGCTCTTTGGCAGCAACTGCTCGAGGTGAGCTGGAATCACCTCTGCCGAAGAGAAAGCTTTAAATTAGACGGATGCTGACTTTAAATCGCTGAATAACAAAACCTGCACCTGCACGGATTCGATCGGCTTCTTATCGAAACGTCCTATCTTTCCTTCCGTCCAGTTGGCTCATTGTGATCAGATAACCCGTGATACATTCTTTTCTTGGAGGGCCGCGACCTTTGGGGAAATCTGAGTCGACCTAGTGGGGTGGGCCATCTCTCCCTTTCTCCCCGTGGGTGGTGGCTGTTTGCTTTAGGGGCGGAGGGATGGATGACATTGTAATTCCGGGCTAAGGAAGTCAGCTAGCGATAGCGTTATCTCGCCCATCTCATCGCAAAACTCGAGAATTGTTTCGAAAATTATCTTTGGCTTATGAAAATCCTTAATATCCGTAATAATTATACATACATATATAATAAATGCCTTCAATATTATCTAAATATTTATAAGTAAAGGATATGAAGCGTACGAGGATACTTTTCTTTTAAACTTTAATGAAGATCCAAGCTTTCGGGCGAAAACAGCCCTTCTACAGGAAATTATAGAAAAACATTTTCAAAAAGTAACGTTTGTAAACAAAAATGGTATCTCTATTGATCTTGTAACGCGTGAATAAATCTCACATCCATGCGACCCAGACTATGATACATTGAATATTTTTTTTATTTATTTAAGTAACCCAGGTTCCTGGAGCGTACAGAAACACTGAATAAATCTGCTAAGTTGAATGTATCATAGTCTGGGTCGCGTGGATGTGAGATTTATTCACGCGTTACAAGATCAATAGAGATACCATTTTTGTTTACAAACGTTACTTTTTGAAAATGTTTTTCTATAATTTCCTGTAGAAGGGCTGTTTTCGCCCGAAAGCTTGAATCTTCATTAAAGTTTAAAAGAAAAGTATCCTCGTACGCTTCATATCCTTTACTTATACTTATCAGAGGATTCCAACTTTATATCTAAATATTTATATAAATATGAATTTTTATTTATTTCCAAAACAACATACCCTGGATCAACAATATTTTAAAACAAGGGCCGGTCAATAAGTAATGCTCAAGGACCTATAGAAAATTATTTAAATAGTTTATATATAAATATATAATGTTTTCTGAATTAAACAATCATTTCCCTTTTTCATATCTGTAAACAGAATAAAGATATATTTTGTATATTTTAGACATGCAGCCTGAAGTAAACACAAGAATCCGACAACGGTCTGTGATGGAGTTCCTGTTTAAGTCCGGAGACATTTCAGCCACTGTAATTCACTAGAATCTAAAGTCAGTGCATGGAAACAAAGCCATGGATAGAATCACAATAAAAATATAGACTCAGCGCTTTCAGACTGGTGATTTTAATATTAGTGGTAAAGAAAGGCCAGGTAGACCAACCTCTGTAGTGGCGGACCAAAATTTTCTCTAACGGAGGAATTGACCAAGAATAACCGGACAATGACGACTTATAAAACAATAGAAAAACTTTCTCTGTCTAAAGGAACTATTTTAAAACTTATTAATGATCTTGGATATAAAAAATTATGCTCAAAATGGGTGTAAAACTTTTAACACGAGAAATGATGCAAATTCGGAAAGATATTTGTTTAGACCTCATGGAGACTTTTTTTAGAGAATCCTCACATATGTTTGAAGATGTGATGAGACTTGAATTTGTCATTATGACTCTTTTTAAAAGCTCCAATCAATGCTATGGATCCATGAAACAATACCAGTAAAGAAAGGGCTTTCCCTTTCAAAGAACGAAATCATAATATCTGTCTTTTGGGACAAGAAGGGCTGTGATATTCATGGACACTCTTCAAATAAATTTTTCTCTAAACAAGGAAAGCTATTGTAAAACCTAAAAGGGCAATTGATACAGAACAATAACCAACTTAAAAAACACCCAAATCAATGGTTTGATCATATGCATTCTGTGGCATCTTGTTTCATTGTTTTCCATCGCGAATTGCAGAGAATTTCTAAACAGAATTGATCACGTTCCCCGCAAGAAGTTTCTCTAATTAAAAGAGGCTCGTTGTTGAGGACGTGGTTCATTGTCCCAGTCCCAGTGGCTTGGTAGTGTCTTGTCCAATGGAGCAGATCAGATCGGTCCATGCACCCTGATCACAATACCGGCCAACTGAGGTAGTCTCAGTGGTAAATCCAGGTATAAGAAATTTATTTTCCTCGGATTTACCCAGACTAAACTATTAATGAGCTTGATTGTCTTAATTAAGTTTTGCTGTATATAAATTTCATTATTGCCATTAAATTTGATTAGCTCTTACTTTTTCATACTTCAATTTGCAGACTCAATGGTAAATCCATGTATAAGACACTTGTATGTCTTAATAAATCTTTTGAGAGTGGGTTCTTTGAATTCTCCATATATAGAAACAAACAATGACACAAACCTTAGCTTAGCTATGTTACACCCATATAACTGTCCATACATTGCCATGTCGCGCATTTCTCACTAGACTTGTCCTTTTGCTCAGCGGCTTGTCCTATGGCTGAAACTTACCAACAGAGTGGTTTTGATCCAAACCTATATGGAACGATTAATCATTTACTTATAAACATGTCTGTAAAATATAATCTGTCAATATGTCGAGATGATAGGTTTCGATCTCTCAAATCCGTTAAAGAAGCCGATGAAAAAATGCTTGTTGCCCTCATAGTCGTAACTTTGGCTAAAACTTCCCAAAGTTGGAAGGTAATTCTCCCCCATATCAAAATATTGCTATGATGTAAAGGCTTCATAGTTATTAAAGATTTACTGGCCGACGAATCTTTTATTTTAAGAACTATGATATGATGTGTCAAAACCAAATCCTTTTTCTTCAAAATTCCCGATCTATGTCAGCCATCTGTTCCTCCAGTACTGGCCAAGTCTCATCTGGGAGGTCTTCAACATCCCCTGCTGCTGCAGAGCTACTGGCTGTCCAAGGAACAAGAGACGTATGGCGACGTCATCTCGCGCCAACCAAGCCGTCCGTCTATAAGTTTCCCTGAGACTTGAGGAGGGGGGAGGTAACGACCTGATTGTCCTGAGGAGGAGGAGGACACTTGGGGAAGTCTCCTCGACAGCACATAATTCTTCATGATCTCTTTGTTAATCCCCATTTTCTCGTGAATTATTGAAGTTTATTTTGAGCATTGAGGGAGGCTAACAAGATTGTTATGAAGACGATATTGTTTCCACACCCGATCAGCCGTCCCAGCATCTGCATGGATCGTACAGGAAACCCTGCCAAACGGGGACGGAAGGTGTGAGAGCGGAGGAATTCTGACGTGCAGCAAAGTTTCCTGGAATGGCCGGGCCACCTCGTGACCTCCAGCGGTTTGGAGGAAATTGATTCTGTTTGTCTCTTCTCTATTTGAGTGGTCATCTCATTATAGTTGAGCGATTACGTCATTTTTACATATTGTAGATTTATTCAAATATAAGGCTTTTTGTTTTCTATGAAAAAAAAATAGAAAAAAAAAAGCATGACATTCTCACAACTTTCGTAACATTCCCTACTTTTTGGAAAGTTGGAAAAAATTAATAGGTGTAAACATATATATGTTATGAATATAATGTTTTGTTGTTGAAATGATAGAGAATTGAAGGTGCAGTCGTGAAAATAGGAAAGATAGTTATTTACCTATCAAGTAATTTTTATTTTCAATTACTTGAAGCAAATTTTACATTAAATATTTATCACAGTAATATAGAATTTATAAAATAAATCCCCCTATATCAGTGAATTAAATAAAATACATATTTACAATTTTCAAAAGTGGTATATTCTAAATCTATGGTCAAAAATGTAGAAGAGTCAATGAATGAAATAAAATATATGTTTTAAAAAACAAAATATATTTGCATTTTCAGTTTAAACTAGCCGAATGACCTGGGCAACCCCCGTGTTTTACCCGATTGAATGTTTTGATTCAAATACTATTTGTTACAATTATAAATTGGCGCCTTAAATAAATGCATATGTTAGTTAATAACTATAGCCTATGTGCTTTATCTGTCTATGTACTGTTGGCTTCCGTAGGCGTCTCTTACTGAGAAAAAGAAAGAGAGGATTCCATTTAGTTATTAACTAATATATGCATTTATTTAAGGAGCGACCCGCTCCAACACAATAGTTACAAAAACTAAAAAGCGAGTGGGGGGGGGGGGGGGCAAAGGTGGCATGATCGTAGCCAACCAATAGGAGAGCGCCATTCCAAAAAAAAAAAAAAAAGCAAACGGTGACAGAGATGAAAAATGAAGGATTAAGAACGCATGACGCTCGTAACTGTATATAGAACTAGACGGGTGACCCGGGCTTCGCCCCGGGATTGACCCGTGTGCATATCTACCCGACTGATATATATTTAGATAAGATATTTTAAAAATAATTGTTTGTTATTAGCATTATCTATTTGTTTGCATCAGCATAATGTATGTATACATAAAGTATGTGTATATATATATTACACCTTAATAGTACAAAAGCTACATACCTATACTTTCGATATTTGCGGACCTATAATGAGGTATTGTTAACAATAGATTATTTAAGGAGCGACCCGCTCCAACACAATAGTTACAAAAACAACAAAGCGAGTGAGGGGGGGCAAAGGTGGCGTGATCGTAGCCAACCAATAGGAGAGCGCCATTCCAAAAAAAAAGCAAACGGTGACAGAGATGAAAAAGAATTGATGACGCTCGAAACTGTATATAGAATAATATTTCCCCCCTGTGAAAAAGATTTTTAAAAGTTAAAATTCAAAAATAAAATTGGCAATTACAAAAATAATTAATTAAACGAAATCAAAATATCAATAGAAATAATTAACAAATTAAACAATAAAAATCAATGTCCAAATTTTTCAAAATAAACAAAAGAAAGTTTGTTTATAAATAACACTGGTCAACAAGATTTTTGCACAAGAGAACCTGATTATGTTTCTAGTGTAGCTTTTCATGCTGAACTCAAAAATCTAATCAGAAATTTCCCATCACGTATGGTTTTTGCGTGACGGTCTTTTTTTAGTATTGGGATAAATACACTAAAAATTGCAAACAATGTCACGTAACTGGTTTATCAAAAAATATTTTTCTTTGTCCACAAAGAAATAGCATCTTATCTACATGTCCTGAATCCAAATATACCATAAGTTTTTTTCTATTACACAATATTTCTGAGATACACCTACTTGAATTTGGAAATATTGTTAATATATAGGCATATATGAACGAAACATATTTATTATTGAAAAGCAGTGACAGTGGATTTTATTCTATACTTTGCTTGTGGTAGATCCCTCTTGAGTGCCCAGAAGTCGTCGGCAAGCATAGCGGGACTCCATTTACCTTGGTACCGCTTCTCCATGCTTGATATAGCTTGATGAAACCTCTCACCATGCTCATCGCTAACTGCGCCAAGATTGTCTGGAAAGAAATCTAGATGTGAATGCAGGAAATGGATCTTGAGGGACATGTTACATCCCAGTGCCTTGTAGGAAAGCAACAGATCATTAACTATGTCTCAGTAATTTTCAACCTTGACACTTCCTAAGAAGTTTTTGCAAACGTTTATAAAGGAATTCCATGCTGCTGCTTCAACTTCATTCAAACTATTTTGAAAATTTTCATCCTGCTGCAATTCTCGAATCTGAGGTCCAACGAAAATGCCTTCTTTAATCTTCGCTTCACTTATACTAGAAATTTTTGTTTTAGGTAGGCAAATCCACTGGCATATTTCGATCCATTGCCTTGTCAAAGTTCTTCATTAATCCCAGTTTAATATGTAATGGTGGTAAGTAAATATTTTCTGAATCGATCAGGGGTAGATTTGCAATATTTTTATATCCTGGAGTAAAGATTTTACGGTTTTGCCAGATTTTTTTAATGTAATGCCTTTCCCTATCTCTGCTATCCCACTCACACAGAAAACAACAACATTTTGTATATCCAAGCTGTAATCCACGCAAGAGAGCAACGACTTTCAAATCGCTGCATATTTTCCAACCGTATCTTTCATATTCTATCTTTTTCAAAAGCAGTTTCATGTTTTCGTAAGTCTCTTTCATGTTGGATGCATGTATTTATCCCAATACTAAAAAAAGACCGTCACGCAAAAACCATACGTGATGGGAAATTTCTGATTAGATTTTTGAGTTCAGCATGAAAAGTTACACTAGAAACACCATCAGGTTCTCTTGTGCAAAAAAAAAGTTTTTTTTGTAGACCTGTGTAATTTATATAATTATGAAATTAAAATAAAACTATATACAATAAATAATAATGATAGATTGATATTAAAATTTATATGAAACCAAAAAAGGTATTTAAAATATGAGTAATTATGTCATTATGCTTGTTGAATTTCAAAATATTAAAAGGCAGTAGAAAATGTTTATCTTTACACAAATAATAATTTAAAATGAGTCGTTTCTAAAATATTAACATTTAAAATGTATGTGAAAAATATATTTTAAAAATATTTCTTAATAATGGTCTTCTTCTTCTTTCTTATCTCCACTCAATCATTAGGGTATCAAGTTGTGACCCTTGATGGTATTTGACAACCATCATGACTGGGTGAAGTAGAATGCGTCTGCCTTTGTCATTAAGACTGGGAGCACTACTCAGTGGCAGGCCGACTTAGCTCCAAAAGAAATGGCCGCCTCTGACATGAGGAACAGACGCCATGTGCAGCCGCTCCTAACATGGAGTACAAACGCTGCTCATCCTGTATTCCTAGATTAGGAGCCCTTACAGGGTACTATCAGCCGGGCCAGCTGAACCCAGGTTTTTTAGCGAGCTTGTTACTGCTCCCCCTCCTCCTTTTCATCCGGGCTTGGGACCGGCAAAGGCGGAGTTTTAATGGTTAATGGTTTTAATGGTTGAGTAATGAAATGACAATAGAGAGATATATGGAGTGACATTAAGTAATTTGTGTAGGCATAAGAATTGGTGTTGATATTTGTTCTTCATTGTCCATATCCAAAATATGGTCTTCCTGTAAAAAACATGGTTCATCATCAATATCTATTAAATTTGTGTTAGAAATTTGGTTTATTATTAAGTCATTTTCTATATTAGTGCTATTTTGAAGTAAAAAATCTGCTTCTGGGTGAAAAAATTTAAGTTTTTTGGCCAATAAAGATTTTTATAAAATAAATGAAGCTTCCAGGGTTGAGTTTCTTGTGCAACTCTTTATTTTCAAGATTTCAGACTTGTCAGTCCTTCAACAGGATTATCACGTTAACAACTTAATAATAAATACAATTTTGCTATACACCTTATTATATACATATTTTAAATACCTACTATATATTGAGAGAGAAAATATAATACATTATTTTTGTTTGAAAAACAAAATATTTTGAAAATATACGTGCATGGTGGATGAATGATACGTGCTAGTTGAATGATATCTTGAGACATCAAATTAAATTTATAAATTCGTGAACTATTGTGTTATATATAGAATACATCTATGGGATAGTATTTGTCCATATTGTTTCGTAGGTTTCTGATATTTTAATGCATCTGTTTATGCTTTTTTGCTGTTTGGTTATTATAAATTCTATTAAAGGTCTTTGGTATTTACTATGGATATTGTCATAATACACTATCGGTTGAGATAAGTTAAATATATGTCCTGTTTCTTTTTTCCTTAAAATATTGTTCAAGATCATCTTTATCATTATATTTTAAATTTAGAAACCTACTGAATAAATTTGAGTATTTAATTGTGAAATATGATGTTAATTTTTGTTCAATTTTCCCCCCAATTATCTATATCTTGTAATTCTTCTATGTAATATCTGAATGCTTCTCCCTCTCGAGATAATTTGATATATTAATTTATTTAAAATCTTCATCAAGATGTTTCTGCAAATTTTTGTTAAAAGATTTGATCCAAGATATTATATCTAGATTTTGTCCATTAAATTTTGGTATTTCTATAGTTGTTGGATTTTTCATCGTAGCTTGTTCTACCTTTTCTTGTTTTGGCGGCATTTTGAATTATATAAAATATATAAAATAATTTAATTGAAAAAACGGTTAATCCTGTCAGGGGGCTAAATTGTTATGAATATAATGTTTTTTGTTGTTGAAAAGATATAGAATTGAAGGTGCAGTCGTGAAAATAGGAAATATAGTTATTCACTTATCAAGTAGTTTTTATTTTCAATTACTTGAAGAGAAATGCACATTAAATATTTATCACAGTAATTAGAATTTATAAAATGAATCCTATATTAGTGAATTGAAAAAAAAAGATAACTTTAACTATACATATTTACAACAATTTTCCAAAGTGGTATATTCTAAATCTATGGTCAATGAATGAAATAAAATATATGTTTTTAAAAATAAAAAATATTTAGTTTTTATAATATATATATTTGGAGAAATAAATATGTGTGAGAGAGTTTAAACATTGAATAGTAAAATAAAGAGTTGAGAAATAAATATTTGAGATAAACGAGGCTGAGATCTCTCTCAAATAAACCAATGTTAACAAGGTGAGGAATTGAGCAACTGTGAAGGCAAACGTCCCTCTGGTTGAATTACGACAAGCATGTCAAACTCAAATCCTAACACGGGCCAAATAAAAAAGTAATAAGATTATGTGGGCCGCAAAAAAAAAAAAAACTCTAATTCCCACTTTTCTTGAAAATTCCTATGTTCGTCAGCAATTTTTCGTTTAGTTTTACTGCCACTTGGTTTTGATGAAGACATATTGAATACAAAGGTCTGAAAAAAAAATTAGTAATCGCTAACACAAAATAATAAAACGTTTTAATTAATATTTATTTTTTTTTAATTAATATTTTTTAACTTACCAGACACAGAATAACTGCACAAATTATTGAACGTAACTTTAAATTTTTTTTTTTTTCTAGTAATCCGAAAGAATATTTTCTTTAAACTTTAAGGCACACAATACTTATGGCGATGTACATACGTTATGTATGTAGGTATAATATTATCAAAACTTACGACTTATGTATGGCGACCAGTGGTTCGTTATTAATAAATAAATTATGTATAATTACAATTTTTAAAAATTAGGCTACAAATTTTTATTAATTTTTTTTTAATTTATAAAATTTTTAAAATTAAAATATATTGTCTGGTGGGCCGCAAATTTATTCGTTGTGGGCCGCATGAGGCCCGCGAGTTTGACATGCTTGAATTACGACATCATGCGCCAGTGATATGTCATGATGTTTTGATGTTGGAAGAATTGGAGGTGCAGTCGTGAAAAAAGGAAGGATAGTTATTTACTTATCAAGTAGTTGTTATTTTCAATTACTTAAAAAGAATTACACATTAAATATTTTTCACAGTAATATAGAATTTTATAATTACAATTATATTATCACAATGAGTATTTTTTTTTTATTTAAAAACGCTAGCTTTCAAGCGTTATTCGCTCTTCAACGGGCTTACAAAAATATATCGACTTGATCAACCAGAAATATTTACAAAAAAACAAACGCGCGCCGCGTGGATATTTATAAGAGAAAATTTTGAATTGGTTTGTAATTTAACTATTTTAAATATTTTATGTAATATATCTATTTCAATTTTTAGGGCATCCAGAACCTATAAAATTAATCTATTGATTTCTTCTGAGATATCGGTATTGTGATGGCAAATCTATTTTTCTGTTTATGCTATTGTAATCATTGGAAACAAGAGATTCTAATAGTAATCGTTGAAATTTGTTCTTAATGTCTTTGTAGTGGCATTTCGTTTGTGTTAAGTTAAATTGGTGACCAGTTTGTGCAATATGTTGATAGATCATAGAACGTTGGTCTTTTGTTCTGATATTTCTGTTATTTTCGTTTAGTCTAACTTGTATCGATCTTCCTGTCTCACCTATGTAGGTAGCATTGCAGTCTTTGCATTGAATTGAGTAAATTGCATTGGTTTGAATTTTAGGTTCTAGTTGTTTTTCCGATTTAGTTATGGGATTTCTAAGAAGTTGACCTATGGATTGATGGTTACTAAAATACGTTTGAATTCCTTGTCTGCGAAGAATATGGGCTATTTTTTCATTACATTTTGAATAAGGGAGAATGCATTTGTTTCTATATATTTTAGCTGCTCTATGTGGCGATGCGTTAAAACTGTGTTTATTGATAAATTGTGAAGAATAACCTCTCAGGCTAAGGTTTTTGAGGATATTTTCTTTTTCTAGCTTCTTAAAAACTAAATAAAAAAAGATACACTCATTGTGATAATATAATTGTAATTATAATACTTTTTCACAATTTCATAATGAATAAATATAGAATTTATAAAATGAATTCTCTATATTCGTGAATTAAAAAATAGGTAGGTTAACTATACATATTTACAACAATAATCAAAAAGTATTCTAAATCTATGGTCAAAAATAAAAAAATAGTCAATGATGAAAATAAAATACATTTTTTTTTTAAATAAAATATTTGCATTTTAGATTATATAATATATATTTATTCCAATAGATGGCGCTGCCCATCAGCAACTCTCAGTTAAACAATCGGGAGATTTGCTAAGGTTTCTATGGAATCCCAAATATCCACAAATTCGACATTTCTGTCCCACGTAGGTTACTCCAGCCACTTGTACAAACAGCGTGCTTCAGAAACAATCGAACAAGATCAGCAAGGACATTCCGCAGTCGTGCCATTGCGACACGGTGTTATCGCTGGACCTTCAGTCCCACAATGGACTCTGGGTCCTTGAGGAGTCAATGATCACGGACAACGTGGAGGCACCGGGGACTCAAAACTTTAAATAGTTTATTTAATAAAACACATCGGTAAATTGGTTGCTATCTTCTACGCGATTGCTTTATTGTTTTCAATAAAGCAACTTAATACACACTTTCCTACGATTGGGAGAACCTGGCTCATCAGTGGTGAACCCTCGACAGTTTAACTGGATGATTCTTACTGATGAGCCAAGCCCTTCCAATACTTATTTCAGAGAGATAGAGCAGTAGAAATTTATTTTATAAATCAAAAAAGAAACGGACGCTTTATAAATAGTTTAAATTTTCAAATGTAGACAACGCGCCATTCTATCCTGTTTAAAAATAACATTTAATTAACAGATGGTAATATACATATACCTGTCTATAGCGCCCCCTCTAAGTAGCACCGTCCTCTCTATACCGCCTGATTTTAAACATTAAAATGTAAACGTTTTACATTAAAAGTGACCTCTCTATAGCACCCTATTTTGATGAGTCCTAAGAGAGGGCGCTATAGACAGGTTTAACTGTATAATGCAGAACATAGATTTCTTGTGTTTTACCGCGATGTCCCAAATCTGGGCCTGGTTCTAATTAAAACTCAAAATTGGACCAAATTCTCTAAGTTCTAGGCTCCATGTATAAAGTGTTTGTTTTGAAGGGCATCAGCAGGTTTAGAGCAGGTGTAGTTCGCCAAACATGAAGCTGTAGAGATTGTAGAGATTAAAATGCTTGTAGTGACGTCAATGCATATGGTTTATATAGTGAATAATAGCAGATCATTATAAAATATTGTAATATAGAAAATTATGAAAACCAAACTTCAGGATGACATAGCAATTTATTTAAGACAAGAACAAATCTTGGACATACGAGAGAGGCAATGAGGAAGGTTAACAGAGTAGAATGACATAATAAATAATCTATTAATAAAATAATAAATACAATATATAGATAGAGAAATCTATTGGTATAACACATTTAGCAAAATGAAAGAGATCTGAATTCATTTTTATAAATACTATCTTCTTCTTTCTTATCTCCATTCAATCATATCAGGATATCAAGTTGCGACTCTTGATGGTGTCTGTTTGACAACCATCATGACTGGGTGAAGTAGAATGTCTTTGTCATTAAGACTGGGAGCACTACTCAGTGGCAGGCCGACTTAGCTCTGAAATAAATGGCCACCTCTGACATGAGGAACAGACGCCATGTGCAGCCGCTCCTAACATGGAGTACGAACGCTGTTCATCCTGTATCCCTGGAGCCCTTACAGGGTACTATCAGCCGCGCCAGCTGATCCCAGGTATTTTAGTGAGCTTGTTACTGCTCCCCTTCCTTCTTTTTCATCCGGGCTTGGGACCGGCAAAGGCGAAGTTTATAAATACAATTATTATCAAACTGTGTGTGAGTTGGGAGGGTAGGATCTCTATTACAAAATATTTCGATTTTTTTTTCAAACTCTTTCTCAGTTAAGTGTGATCATTGAATACCAATTAACTCTAAATATTTTTTAAATGACTTAACGATCACCGGGGAATAGTTTTATTCAGAAGTGAGATCAAACATGTCTCAGAATCTGCATTGAATCTTTTATCGGAGTTTAGAATATATCCAATAAAATGTTTTTCTGTTTAAATTAAAGATTTCAAAAATCCCTTGACATTGGAGGGGACTAGATTCTGTTTTCAAGGAAATACAAAACAATACTTATTTTTGATTGACCCAACCTGATAACACATTTAATTATTGAAACAAAAGTGATGTGAGAATAATGGGCCTGCTGTCAACCTGGGTCCCCGACATTGTCCAGGAGTCACCTTGAGTCGGCGGATTCCTGTCTCGGGCCATCGGCTGGAGAACTGGAGCGCGGAGTGCACTTACTTGGGAAATATGTAAGTAGGGAATGTTTGTTTATAGTCGGTTATGTTCGACACTTACTTGAGAAATATTTAAGTAGGGAATGTTTGTTTATAGTCGGTTATGTTCGGCACTTACTTGGGAAATATGTAAGTAGGGAATGTTTGTTTATAGTCGGTTATGTTCCCCACTTACCTGGAAAATATGTAAGTAGACAATGAAAAACACATTTATTGACAACTCAGTCAATTGTTACACTCCGGAGAGTTAGGCAGTTAAAAATTTACAATTTAAAAAATTCACATCAGGAGGTTCCCCTGCCAAGGGTAGTCTGGACTCCGTCAGGGGAGTAACATCCTCCTGAGCGCGTATAAGCCCTCACGTACAAAGGGATCTGAGTCCCGAGCGCGCTCAATTGCAGCACTGATGATTTCGGTGATAAGGTTTTTCTTCTGGGTGGAGCAGGTCCTGAGGAGAGGCTCCCTGTCCTCGGGGTATATGACCGCATCCGTGATGTCACCCTCTGTGATCCCCAAATCAGTCAAGGGCCCCGAGTAGCGTTCATTGCACAATTTATAAATTATATCAGCTGCTTCATCCCAGCGCTTCGACGTCAGATCCTCCTCCACTTGAAACAGTGGAGATGTCGCCAGGGCCGGTGTTGTCATTTTCCCATGGGGAGCGGGCGGTGTTGGCTCGGCAGGCCGAGGCGCAGGCAGTGGGGGTGTTTGAGACACTGCAGTTGGTGTTGTCCTCAGCTCAGCTTTGACTTGCCCGAGGACTTTGTAGAGGTTGCTGGCTGCTCCGGGCCTCAGATCCAATATTTGCCTGATCAGGCCGGCGAGGGCGTCGCACTGCGGAGGCGACAGGAGGGGTCCTTTCCTCTGCGCCTTGGTCCTCGAGGAGAGGAGGTCCAGGACCTCCTCCCGCCCAAGACCAAGGGCGTCCGTCTCAGCGAAGGACACGCTGGGGTGCCCCTCGATGAACGCATCGAGGTCGACTCTCGTTGCGTTCTTTGCCGATGACGTGGAGGACGCAAAGGTCTCCTCCACGATGGACATCTCCACGTCCGGTGTTGGGGCCGCAGGTCCGAGGGTCTTCTGGGCGGGCAGAGGGCCAAGCGGGGCAACGAGGTCCGGCCGAGCGGGAGGCGGCTCAGGATGTTGTGAACCGGCCGGGCGAGGGCCCACGGGACCCTCAGGCGCCTGCAGGGGCGGAGCAGGGGTCACAGGTGGAGGGGCAGAAGGCGTCTCCTCCATAGGCAAGGCCGGGGCCGCTGGTGTCGGACGGCTCTGCTGCCGGGACACGGTGGACGAAGCACCAGGTGGAAGGGGTGCCGGTTGTGGCTGGCCGTTGTTGGAGGCTCTCCCAGGATTGATAGGGCAGTTGGCCCTACGGTGACCCTGCCGGCCGCATCTGGAGCACTTGACTCCATATGATATGAAGGCCGAGAGGACGTTTCCTTTGTTTCTGATGACGACGCGGGTCGGGATCTTTTCCAGGGTAAAGCCCTCCTTTAGGAGGATGAATACCTCGCGGCGGCCATCCGTGAAGGTATACCTTCCGGCTCTTAGCCGGATAGGGGCAATGGAAGTCACGTCACCGTAGGGCTTGAGGGCCTCGATGACGGCGGCGTCATCTATGAAAAAAGGCAGGTTTGCGACGGTGATCCTCTCCGCCCTTTTCTTAAAGGGGAAGGCCCTGAGGTGGGTATGCCCGATTTCAAGGCCGTCCCTTAGAAGTCGCTCCGCCAGGGCCTTGGTGGACAGGCCCACCAGCATGTGGCCGTCCATTTTCATCACTTGGAGCACATTCCCGGCTCCTCCGACCAGCTCTTCTACCGCCTGTAGGTAATGGGTGTATCCGAAGTCTGGGCAGTGTTCCACGAAGACGCAGTTATCCTCAGTTGAAGAGCGCTGTTGTACTCTGGCATCGGCGATGTCGGCCCGGGTAGCCCTGATTTCCTGGACCACCGTAGCTCCTCCCGCAGTTGGCCGTCTTCGCGGGGTTGCGCCGGTCCTTCTGGAGGCCGCGACACCGCTGGAACGTTGTTCGACAGGGGGGTTCGGCGACTCCCTGCGTCTTCGCTTGTGTTTAACTACGGTGAAGCTATCTTCACCTGATTCCGCAGCCTCCATTTGCTCGGCCCAGTTCGTCGCAGCGGCCAAGGCGCCGCTTGTTGATGGCGTGACGTCAGCGATACACGCCGCGGCAAAATTTGCATGGCTTCTGTCGATTGGCAGATTTGCATAGTTGGCGCTTGCATCAGCCATTCTCGAATCTTCACCTTGAAAATGGTTTTCCGCGGATAAATCCGCAACGGCTTCACTTTCGGAGCCGAGCCTTGCAGGCTCATGTTCAGCTCGGTGAGGGCTTCCAGCCCATACCAAACTCGTCGCTTCCAGCGACATTCCTCCGCTCGCCAGAGGTAAAAATTCTCTTCTCTTGGGAGGCGGTTAAAATTTCAAGTAAGTAGGGAATGTTTGTTTATAGTCGGTTATGTTCGGCACTTACTTGGAAAATATGTAAGTAGGGAATGTTCGTTTATAGTCGGTTATGTTCGGCACTTACTTGGGAAATATGTAAGTAGGGAATGTTCGTTTATAGTCGGTTATGTTCGGCACTTACTTGGGAAATATGTAAGTAGGGAATGTTCGTTTATAGTCGGTTATGTTCGGCACTTACCTGGAAAATATGTAAGTTAGGAATGTTCGTTTATAGTCGGTTATGTTTGGCACTTACTTGGGAAATATGTAAGTAGGGAATGTTTGTTTATAGTCGGTTATGTTCGGCACTTACCTGGAAAATATGTAAGTAGGGAATGTTTGTTTATAGTCGGTTATGTTCGGCACTTACTTGGGAAATATGTAAGTAGGGAATGTTTGTTTATAGTCGGTTATGTTCGGCACTTACTTGGGAAATATGTAAGTAGGGAATGTTTGTTTATAGTCGGTTATGTTCGGCACTTACCTGGAAAATATGTAAGTAGGGAATGTTTGTTTATAGTCGGTTATGTTCGGCACTTACTTGGGAAATATGTAAGTAGGGAATGTTTGTTTATAGTCGGTTATGTTCGGCACTTACTTGGGAAATATGTAAGTAGGGAATGTTCGTTTATAGTCGGTTATGTTCGGCACTTACTTGGGAAATATGTAAGTAGGGAATGTTTGTTTATAGTCGGTTATGTTCGGCACTTACCTGAAAAATATGTAAGTAGGGAATGTTTGTTTATAGTCGGTTATGTTCGGCACTTACTTGGGAAATATGTAAGTAGGGAATGTTCGTTTATAGTCGGTTATGTTCGGCACTTACCTGGGAAATATGTAAGTAGGGAATGTTTGTTTATAGTCGGTTATGTTCGGCACTTACTTGGGAAATATGTAAGTAGGGAATGTTTATAGTCGGTTATGTTCGGCGCTTAATTGGGAAATACTACTCTGATCAAAAAGTTTCGACACTTTGCTCATAAAATCCTGAAAACTCAACATATTTTCTCCCGGTTTGTGGCAAACGCAAGCGTCGCCCTTGGCTTGGAGACCCGCCAATTTTCAAAAATCACGCGCCACAACAGCGCGAGCAGCGGCTGTTCGAAGTGAAGCCATTTTGCCCGTGCTTCGATTTTGTTAGTCATCGAAATGGGGGATCAACGAATTTGCATCAAGTTCAGTGTGAAAAACAATTCAAGGGTCCCGAAATTTTTTGGATGTTGCAAACAGCCTACGGGGATGCCGTCATGAGCCGAAGATGAGTTTTCGAGTGGTACAAGCGCTTCAAGGAGGGTCGGTAAGAGACCGCCGACAACGAGCGTTCCGGGAGTCGTTCACATCAACCACGCCTGAAAAAGAGGACTAGGTGTTGGAACTGGTGCGTGAAGACCGACGAATAACTGTCAGGGATGTCGCCGAAGAAGCAGAGATATCATTCGGGTCGACTCAATCGATAATGAAGGACATTTTGGGAGTGAGAAGACTCAACGCCGTTCTCGTTCCCAAAGATTTTACTTTTGATCAAAAGAACGCCAGGAAAGAAACGGCCAGTCTCAATCTGGAAGCGACAACCGACGACCCGAATTGATGAAGAGGGTCATTATTGGAGACGAAACATGGATTTACGGCTTTGATTCGGAAACTACCCAACAGGCATCGGAGTGGCGCTTCAAAAATGAGCCGAGACAAAAGAAAGTGAGGAAGGCTCCCAGCAAAGTCAAGGTCATGTTGACGGTGTTCTTCGACTACCAGGACATCGTTCATCATGAACATCAACTACAAGGCTCTACAATAACTGCTGACTCCTACCTAGGAGCTTTGAGGCGATTGAGGGAAGCGATCAGGCAGAAATGGTCGGAGCTGTGGAGGAGCAAGTCGTGGATCCTCCACCACCTTAACGCGCCGGCGCACACAGCCCTCAAAATCTCGAAGTTCCTGCAGGACCACTCAACCTCTGTGTTCCCCAACCCCCCTACAGTTCCGATTTGGCCCCCTGCGACTTCTTCCTTTTTGGAAAGCTCAAAAAAAAGTTAAAGGGTCGGAAGTTTCAGAGCATAGAAGAGATCAAAGTGGAATCGAAGAAGGCCATGAAGGCGATCCCGAAAACAGACTACCAGAGGTGTTTTGCCGACTGGAAAAAAAGGTGGCTGAAGTGCATCGCGACCAACGGGGACTACTTTGAAGGGGACAATTTGAATTTGGTAGAATAATAAAGTTTTTTTTAACTTATGAGCAAAGTGTCGAAACTTTTTGATCAGAGTAGTATGTAAGTAGGGAATGTTCGTTTATAGTCGGTTATGTTCGGCATTTACTTGGTAAATATGTAAGTAGGGAATGTATATTCATAGTCGGTTATGTTCGGCACTTACCTGGAAAATATGTAAGTAGGGAATGTTTGTTTATAGTCGGTTATGTTCGGCACTAACTTGGGATATATGTAAGTAGGGAATGTTCGTTTATAGTCGGTTATGTTCGACGCTTACTTGGGAAATATGTAAGTAGGGAATGTTCGTTTATAGTCGGTTATGTTCGGCGCTTACTTGAGAAATATGTAAGTAGGGAATGTTCGTTTATAGTCGGTTATGTTCGGCGCTTACTTGGGAAATATGTAAGTAGGGAATGTTCGTTTATAGTCGGTTATGTTCGGCGCTTACTTGGGAAATATGTAAGTAGGGAATGTTCGTTTATAGTCGGTTATGTTCGGCGCTTACTTGGGAAATATGTAAGTAGGGAATGTTCGTTTATAGTCGGTTATGTTCGGCACTAACTTGGGATATATGTAAGTAGGGAATGTTCGTTTATAGTCGGTTATGTTCGACGCTTACTTGGGAAATATGTAAGTAGGGAATGTTCGTTTATAGTCAGTTATTTTCGGCACTAACTTGGGAAATATGTAAGTAGGGAATGTTCGTTTATAGTCGGTTATGTTCGGCACTTACTTGGGAAATATGTAAGTAGGGAATTTTCGTTTATAGTCAGTTATTTTCGGCACTAACTTGGGAAATATGTAAGTAGGGAATGTTCGTTTATAGTCGGTTATGTTCGGCACTTACTTGGGAAATATGTAAGTAGGGAATTTTCGTTTATAGTCGGTTATGTTCGGCACTTACTTGGGAAATATGTAAGTAGGGAATGTTTGTTTATAGTCGGTTATGTTCGGCACTTACTTGGGAAATATGTAATTATCCCTGTTTACCATGGTTGTAGCTATGCTTTTTTCGTTTATTTACATTACAGTTCTGTAAGGAAATACCTTCCACTTGGGTACTGTGGCTCACAACTTGAAATTATTGTTGATTATGACATTGTTCTGACGTTTATCTCTCAAGGATTCCTTTCTTCGACTCTTGCTTTCTTCCTTTCATCGTGAAGTGCATCCTTGTTATCGTAGCGTCGATAAGGAATATTGCTCCCTTGGAGGAAGCTCTGGCGATTCGATATGGCGCTAATTTCTAGATTCATTTGAAGCAAAATGGATTCCACAGCACCTTCAAGCTAAAGATCGGATCGGCGATTTTCAGTTAGTTTTCCTTTTCTCACTCAGCATCTCCAAATGTCGAAGGAGGACAAGGTGGAGGAGCCTCCCTTCCCGACAGTAAAAGTAGTTTACATTTTATCACCAAATTGTAAACAATTCCATTGAACATTGTTCAATTTCTCAATAATTATTTTAACCATTGACTAAGTGTGTGTGTGTGATGTTAATGAAATATTTTAAATCTCCAAAAATTGTCCAAATGTCGAATAAAAAAAGGGACTAAAGTTCGGGGTGACAAGCGTGATTTCCCACAAACTTACACATACAACAGCAGAATGGCAATGATATAAATGGATAATAGAGAATTTGAAAATAAAGCTAATATTTTACATTAGAATATTCCGTTGGGTATATATAGTATATTAAAAGAAAAAAAAAACGCATTTTATAAAAACCTAAATATTTTAAGAATCAATAATAAGAGAATTAAAAATAAATACATTACGTTCTATATTGAATAAAATATATTTATAAATTTATTTATTATACTTTTATTTCTTTATTTATGCTTATGAGGTGATACAGCAGCGTATTTACAATTAGAGAGGAGACAAAATGAATTAAATCTAGAAAAAAGAAGTGAGGACATATCGGTCATTAAAGTCTGAGAGGCAAGTCCTTCAGCCAGTTCAGGGCTTCCGGGGTGACAGAATGGAGATTGGAGATTCCTCCATTGAATTTGTACAGCGGGCAGTCATCTAGTATATGGGACATTGATTGTGGGACGTCTTTTATTTCTGAATTCAATAATGGGAGGCCAAAGATTTTTTAAAATCTATAACGGCTTTTTAATATTTATATTAAAGTGAAAACTGTCGTCCTTACCTTGGATTTTGGAGGAGTAATGCTTCCCTATCCTTTAAGTTACACTATTAAGACCCGTAAGCAAATCCCATATTTTAGTAGTCCTGCTTAATTGACCCGCGATTCTTCAAGGACAATCCCATCAGTGAGTGAAAGTGAACGATTCCAGAGCTACGTGGGTATTGAGAAAGACGAGTCTTGAGCTAGTTCATTTATCCCGAGTAGCAAAGTAAAATGTCAATTATGTCTTAAACTTAAAATACTGTTCTTACTTTAAGGATGACTTGTACTAGACCCATTAAGTTCATTTATGGAGAAAGTTTTTTTCTGTCTGCTCAAAATGCTCCAACACCACTGCAAATCCAGCACATATCCTGGATTGTATTAGAGCTAAGAAGGAAGACCTATACAAGAACCCCAAAACTATAGTAGAAAAAATTATTGGATAAAATATATAATACATTAAATAGATTTATATTTTGAAATTTATAAGTTCTCTCAGCCGTGTTACCATCTCGAGGATGGCAAATATAGATATGTGGTTCTTTCTCTGTGTTTATATTCTTAAATCACATCTCTAGAGCTAAATTTTATTGTTGCACGTAATTGGGATGTTTTTAACCCGACATATCTTCATTATACGGGCCTGTGTTCAATAAATTAACTCACAAAACAGAGTTTTTTTTGTGTAGCAATACCGACTTTGCCATGTTAACATTTTCAAGAAAATATTTTTGCGATTCTTCTCAAATGTCAGTCGCTCCGTATTAGATAAACTGAACTTCTACCTCAACGTACCATTGTGGAATTTCTCAAGGTTGATGTTATGACAAGTTGGTTAACCTGAGCTTGTATGTTTTCACAGGGAAGTGAACTCGGAGTGATGGGAAGTTTCTGAGGGGGCATTTTCCTGGACGGTAATCTCAGGATGCCTAGATGTGGTCAGATAAGGGGATATCTTCATTTCCCTGGGTTGCTTCCGCTTCAAACACTGAACATCATAATATTGACGGGAATTTATTTTTCGGCATTTTTTCACAAATTATTGGAGAAAATTGTACTTAGGACAAAAGGCTTTTTTTTTTGTAATTATAGAACTTACGCTGGTGGAAAAATAAGGTGGTAAAATAGGACTTGGAAGTATATCCAATCAATGTCGAAGCTCCCATCATGATGTCAGTTCACAGAGTCTTGCTATGCAACTGGGGGTCGAGTAGATACCAGCTGTTGGAGAACAAGTCTACCTGACCACCAATCCTCCCATATGGGAACCGTGGTATATGATGGTGAAACAAAGATGGGAATCCCAGTAAAGCGGTCGGCCACTTTATAAATATTGTGAGGAGCAGCTCAATAACGCCGCCCACGTCAGCCGGCTTAGAGTCAACAAGAAATTAGGAAAGACCCAAATTAGAGAGGGCTCGACGCCTTAGGCAAGTTGTCTCAGTTGAGTCAGCATCCTGTTCCCTTTAAGAAAATACATATCCTGTTCCCCCCACGCTCACTGAGGTCCTCGCTTGATTCCTGTTCACTTCACTGAGGTCCTTACTGGATTCCTGTTCCCTTCACTGAGGTCCTTACTGGATTCCTGTTCCTTTCCCAGAGGTCTGTACAGGATTCCTGTTCCCTTCACTGAGGTCCTCACTGGATTCCTGTTCCCTTCACTGAGGTCCTTACTGGATTCCTGTTCCTTTCCCAGAGGTCTGTACAGGATTCCTGTTCCCCCCACGCTCACTGAGGTCCTCACTGGATTCCTGTTCCCTTCACTGAGGTCCTTACTGGATTCCTGTTCCTTTCACTGAGGTCCTTACTGGATTCCTGTTCCCTTCACTGAGGTCCTTACTGGATTCCTGTTCCCTTCACTGAGGTCCTTACTGAATCCCTGTTCCCTTCCCTGAATACTTTACTGGATTCCTGTTCCCTTCACTGAGGTCCTTACTGGATTCCTGTTCCTTTCCCAGAGGTATGTACAGGATTCCTGTTCCTCTCACTGAGGTCCTTACTGGATTCCTGTTCCCTTCACTGAGGTCCTTACTGGATTCCTGTTCCCTTCACTGAGGTCCTTACTGGATTCCTGTTCCCTTCCCAGAGGTCCGTACAGGATTCATTTTCCCTTCACTGAGGTCCTTACTGGATTCCTGTTCCTTTCCCAGAGGTCTGTACAGGATTACTGTTCCTCTCACTGAGATTCTTACTGGATTCCTGTTCCCTTCACTGAGGTCCTTACTGGATTCCTGTTCCCTTCACTGAGGTCCTTACTGGATTCCTGTTCCTTTCACTGAGGTCCTTACTGGATCCTTGTTCTCTTCCCTGAATACTTTGCTGGATTCCTGTTCCCTTCACTGAGGTCCTTACTGAATTCCTGTTCCTTTCCCAGAGGTCTGTACAGGATTCCTGTTCCTCTCACTGAGATCCTTACTGGATTCCTGTTCCCTTCACTGAGGTCCTTACTGGATTCCTGTTCCCTTCACTGAGGTCCTTACTGGATTCCTGTTTTCTTCACATAGGTCCTAACTCGATCCCTGTTCCCTTCCCTGAATACTTTACTGGATTCCTGTTCCCTTCACTGAGGTCCTTACTGGATTCCTGTTCCTTTCCCAGAGGTCTTTACAGGATTCCTGTTCCTCTCACTGAGGTCCATACTGGATTCCTGTTCCCTTCACTGAGGTCCTTACTGGATTCCTGTTCCCTTCATTGAGGTCCTTACTGGATTCCTGTTCCCTTCCCAGAGGTCCGTACAGGATTTCTGTTCCCTTCACCGAGGTCCTTACTGGATTCCTGTTCCTTTCCCAGAGGTCTGTACAGGATTCCTGTTCCTCTCACTGAGGTCCTTACTGGATTCCTGTTCCTTTCCCAGAGGTCTGTACAGGATTCCTGTCCCTTTCCCAGAGGTCTGTACAGGATTCCTGTTCCCTTCACTGAGGTCCTTACTGGATTCCTGTTCCTTTCCCAGAGGTCTGTACAGGATCCCTGTTCCTCTCACTGAGGTCCTTACTGGATTCCTGTTCCTTTCCCAGAGGTCTGTACAGGATTCCTGTTCCCTTCACTGAGGTCCTTACTGGATTCCTGTTCCTTTCCCAGAGGTCTGTACAGGATTCCTGTTCCCTTCACTGAGGTCCTTGCTGGATTCCTGTTCCCTTCACTGAGGTCCTTACTGGATTCCTGTTCCTCTCACTGAGGTCCTTGCTGGATTCCTGTTCCCTTCACTGAGGTCCTTACTGGATTCCTGTTCCTTTCCCAGAGGTCTGTACAGGATTCCTGTTCCCTTCACTGAGGTCCTTGCTGGATTCCTGTTCCCTTCACTGAGGTCCTTACTGGATTCCTGTTCCTTTCCCAGAGGTCTGTACAGGATTCCTGTTCCCTTCACTGAGGTCCTTGCTGGATTCCTGTTCCCTTCACTGAGGTCCTTACTGGATTCCTGTTCCTCTCACTGAGGTCTGTACAGGACTATACAGAGTGGCTGTACCACACATACACTAGGTAGTGGGATAACTATTACACATCCCCATTATGCCAAATATAACTTGGGAAGTTTAGTCTTCGAGATGATTGACCTCTTCGTTGATACGACACTTCGCATTTATATTTTCAGCTCCAATAATCATCAAATTTATTGTTGCTGTTGTTAGTTTGATTGTTTGCCTTCCACATATTTCTGTACCTCAACTTATTTAAACTAATCGCTTTCTACTATTCAGTTACGTAACTTCTTTATAACCATTGTCTTTTCAATATCTTTCCTCCCCCTGTGTTGCCAGTACTGGCAGATTCACCTACCAGAGTTGTTCACTTACACCTCCCAATCCATGCTGAATCAACACCATTCACGGGTAAAGGTTCTGGGACTCTAATGACATCACATATGGCCACCGATCTTTATATTCTTTATAGAAACTCCACCATGTTCATTGACAAGCTCGAAAAATGTCAAAATCTAATTTTTGTTCGTTTTAAAATTCCTAAAACTATATAATACTAGCCGAATGACCCGGGCAACGCCCGGGTTTTACCCGATTAAATATTTTTATTCAAATACTATTCGTTACAATTATAAATTGGCGCCGTGGATATCATTCTTGTGAAACGTCCCGCTCCAAATTTGTGTCTGAGAAGCGATATTTTTATAGAGAGATGGCTGGCTTTGTGTCTTCTGCTCGAATGATTTTTTTTTTTCTGTTAGAATTTTGTTCCTGAATACTAAAAATGAACTGGCTTCACCCGTGGTCTCTGCTCTTTGGAATTTTCCCGATATAATTTTTTATCTGATAATCAAATGATGATACAGCAATATTGTCATAATCATTTTCTGACTAAAAAAACAACTATTTTTGCCCAAAACCTGTCAATTTCAATTTTTCTTGGCTAAAAATGCGACAAATATTCCTTCCATATTTTTCTCTATGTCCTGTTAAAACCCCTTTTTATATGTACATTAGGTTAGCTGATATTGCCTTCCATCTTCACTGCTAGAGGCGCTGCTTGCGAGCGAAAGGGCAAATTTGCAACGCAATTTGCAGATAACTCGACGAATATTCGGAATAGAGACCTGAAATTTTCACTATAAGTTTTTTCAAATTCTACTCTATATACTGTTAAAATTTCAGTCAGATTAGTAACGTATTGTGGACGTGTATAGCCGACATAGGAACAAACACACATACATACATACACTGACTTTTATATATATAGGGATTATTTAAAATATGAAAGTATGGCTGTGCACACAATAAAACTGAAATCTGTTCCTGAATGGCTGGCTAGGGGATGGGAACAGAATGTGTTTGGGGATAATTAATTTTATAAAATAAATGGAAACTTTCCCCCGAATGGTCATCAATCCTAATAAAATGACAACTCTCCCGTCAAAATGGCGCCAAGCTCTGCGCCATCTATTGCCCATCTCTGCGTTCTAGCAGACTCGGGGAGATCACGACCCTGGATTTGTCCAATCCTGAACACAGGATACTCTTGTGTCAAGCTAGCGGCATTTGATTCCATGAGTTTCACAAGGGATTCATGAAAGAATTACCTATCTTAAAAAAATCATTGTGAAATGTAAATACAACCCTGGACAAAACTTAAGGAAGTTGTACCTTTCAGCATGTATATCGGGATTCATACAATAACTCTGAAATATATTACAGGGACCTTTATTGAAGACACACGAGATAACCAAGTGTGAACAAAATCGCCTCTGCCTCCTTCAAATAAACAGACGACCGGCTATATCAAAGACTTTCTACTTTTAAAGTTTTGTCGATGAGGGCAGAAAGTTTTCTGCCAAGAGTGAAATGGCGATGGGGAAAATGTGGGGTGAGTCAGTGCAAAGATTGACAGGAAGTGTCCCCGCAAGTGGGTTATGTCTGACGTCAGAGGTCGGATTCCCCCGTTCTATTCCTGGACTTGATCACTGAGACTTGCAGGGTCCGACGCAACCGCTCCTTGAACCCTCCCCTCATTCCATAACATCCCCGTTTATTTATCTTCATTGACTCGTGTTTTCAACACACAACACAAAA
>CP092880.1:1149606-1247320 GCA_030710605.1 Cordylochernes scorpioides
AACACACTTGAACTAAATAAACTATTTTCATTATAATAAATAAAACGTTTTCTCTAATGGCAAAAATAGTCAAAATTAAACACAATAGCTTAGCTTTTTACAGATTCTGCAAAACAGCACAGACAATAGGCGTATAACAGATGATGGTTCCAAAACTTGAAGAAAGGTCGATGTTAATCTCCACTTTCTTTAGATAACTGCTATGTTTACTTCTGTATCTGGGAGAATCCTGTATGGGTCGAGTGTCCTTAATAAAGGCTTGTTGTTGTTTGTTGTAGATAACTGTTATGTTTACTTCTGTATCTGGGAGAATCCTGTATGGGTCGAGTGTCCTTAATAAAGGCTTGTTGTTGTTTGTTGTAGATAACTGTTATGTTTACTTCTGTATCTGGGAGAATCCTGTATGGGTCGAGTGTCCTTAATAAAGGCTTGTTGTTGTTTGTTGTAGATAACTGTTATGTTTACTTCTGTATCTGGGAGAATCCTGTATGGGTCGAGTGTCCTTAATAAAGGCTTGTTGTTGTTTGTTGTAGATAACTGCTATGTTTACTTCTGTATCTGGGAGAATCCTGTATGGGTCGAGTGTCCTTAATAAAGGCTTGTTGTTGTTTGTTGTAGATAACTGTTATGTTTACTTCTGTATCTGGGAGAATCCTGTATGGGTCGAGTGTCCTTAATAAAGGCTTGTTGTTGTTTGTTGTAGATAACTGCTATGTTTACTTCTGTATCTGGGAGAATCCTGTATGGGTCGAGTGTCCTTAATAAAGGCTTGTTGTTGTTTGTTGTAGATAACTGTTATGTTTACTTCTGTATCTGGGAGAATCCTGTATGGGACGAGTGTCCTTAATAAAGGCTTGTTGTTGTAGATAACTGTTATGTTTACTTCTGTATCTGGGAGAATCCTGTATGGGACGAGTGTCCTTAATAAAGGCTTGTTGTTGTTTGTTGTAGATAACTGCTATGTTTACTTCTGTATCTGGGAGAATCCTGTATGGGACGAGTGTCCTTAATAAAGGCTTGTTGTTGTAGATAACTGTTATGTTTACTTCTGTATCTGGGAGAATCCTGTATGGGACGAGTGTCCTTAATAAAGGCTTGTTGTTGTTTGTTGTAGATAACTGCTATGTTTACTTCTGTATCTGGGAGAATCCTGTATGGGACGAGTGTCCTTAATAAAGGCTTGTTGTTGTAGATAACTGTTATGTTTACTTCTGTATCTGGGAGAATCCTGTATGGGACGAGTGTCCTTAATAAAGGCTTGTTGTTGTTTGTTGTAGATAACTGCTATGTTTACTTCTGTATCTGGGAGAATCCTGTATGGGACGAGTGTCCTTAATAAAGGCTTGTTGTTGTAGATAACTGTTATGTTTACTTCTGTATCTGGGAGAATCCTGTATGGGACGAGTGTCCTTAATAAAGGCTTGTTGTTGTAGATAACTGTTATGTTTACTTCTGTATCTGGGAGAATCCTGTATGGGACGAGTGTCCTTAATAAAGGCTTGTTGTTGTTTGTTGTAGATAACTGCAATGTTTACTTCTGTATCTGGGAGAATCCTGTATGGACGAGTGTCCTTAATAAAGGCTTGTTGTTGTTTGTTGTAGATAACTGCTATGTTTACTTCTGTATCTGGGAGAATCCTGTATGGGACGAGTGTCCTTAATAAAGGCTTGTTGTTGTTTGTTGTAGATAACTGCAATGTTTACTTCTGTATCTGGGAGAATCCTGTATGGGACGAGTGTCCTTAATAAAGGCTTGTTGTTGTTTGTTGTAGATAACTGCTATGTTTACTTCTGTATCTGGGAGAATCCTGTATGGGACGGTGTCCTTAATAAAGGCTTTGTTGTTGTTGTTTGTTGTAGATAACTGCTATGTTTACTTCTGTATCTGGGAGAATCCTGTATGGGACGGTGTCCTTAATAAAGGCTTTGTTGTTGTTGTTTGTTGTAGATAACTGCAATGTTTACTTCTGTATCTGGGAGAATCCTGTATGGGACGAGTGTCCTTAATAAAGGCTTGTTGTTGTTTGTTGTAGATAACTGCTATGTTTACTTCTGTATCTGGGAGAATCCTGTATGGGACGAGTGTCCTTAATAAAGGCTTGTTGTTGTTTGTTGTAGATAACTGCAATGTTTACTTCTGTATCTGGGAGAATCCTGTATGGGACGAGTGTCCTTAATAAAGGCTTGTTGTTGTTTGTTGTAGATAACTGCAATGTTTACTTCTGTATCTGGGAGAATCCTGTATGGGTCGAGTGTCCTTAATAAAGGCTTTGTTGTTGTTGTTTGTTGTAGATAACTGCTATGTTTACTTCTGTATCTGGGAGAATCCTGTATGGGACGAGTGTCCTTAATAAAGGCTTGTTGTTGTTTGTTGTAGATAACTGCAATGTTTACTTCTGTATCTGGGAGAATCCTGTATGGGACGAGTGTCCTTAATAAAGGCTTGTTGTTGTTTGTTGTAGATAACTGCTATGTTTACTTCTGTATCTGGGAGAATCCTGTATGGGACGGTGTCCTTAATAAAGGCTTTGTTGTTGTTGTTTGTTGTAGATAACTGCTATGTTTACTTCTGTATCTGGGAGAATCCTGTATGGGACGAGTGTCCTTAATAAAGGCTTGTTGTTGTTTGTTGTAGATAACTGCAATGTTTACTTCTGTATCTGGGAGAATCCTGTATGGGACGAGTGTCCTTAATAAAGGCTTGTTGTTGTTTGTTGTAGATAACTGCAATGTTTACTTCTGTATCTGGGAGAATCCTGTATGGGACGAGTGTCCTTAATAAAGGCTTGTTGTTGTTTGTTGTAGATAACTGCAATGTTTACTTCTGTATCTGGGAGAATCCTGTATGGGACGAGTGTCCTTAATAAAGGCTTGTTGTTGTTTGTTGTAGATAACTGCAATGTTTACTTCTGTATCTGGGAGAATCCTGTATGGGACGAGTGTCCTTAATAAAGGCTTGTTGTTGTTTGTTGTAGATAACTGCAATGTTTACTTCTGTATCTGGGAGAATCCTGTATGGGACGAGTGTCCTTAATAAAGGCTTGTTGTTGTTTGTTGTAGATAACTGCTATGTTTACTTCTGTATCTGGGAGAATCCTGTATGGGACGAGTGTCCTTAATAAAGGCTTGTTGTTGTTTGTTGTAGATAACTGCAATGTTTACTTCTGTATCTGGGAGAATCCTGTATGGGACGAGTGTCCTTAATAAAGGCTTGTTGTTGTTTGTTGTAGATAACTGCAATGTTTACTTCTGTATCTGGGAGAATCCTGTATGGGTCGAGTGTCCTTAATAAAGGCTTGTTGTTGTAGATAACTGCTATGTTTACTTCTGTATCTGGGAGAATCCTGTATGGGACGAGTGTCCTTAATAAAGGCTTGTTGTTGTTTGTTGTAGATAACTGCAATGTTTACTTCTGTATCTGGGAGAATCCTGTATGGGACGAGTGTCCTTAATGAAGGCTTGTTGTTGTTTGTTGTAGATAACTGCAATGTTTACTTCTGTATCTGGGAGAATCCTGTATGGGACGAGTGTCCTTAATAAAGGCTTGTTGTTGTTTGTTGTAGATAACTGCTATGTTTACTTCTGTATCTGGGAGAATCCTGTATGGGACGAGTGTCCTTAATAAAGGCTTGTTGTTGTTTGTTGTAGATAACTGCTATGTTTACTTCTGTATCTGGGAGAATCCTGTATGGGTCGAGTGTCCTTAATAAAGGCTTGTTGTTGTTTGTTGTAGATAACTGCTATGTTTACTTCTGTATCTGGGAGAATCCTGTATGGGTCGAGTGTCCTTAATAAAGGCTTGTTGTTGTTTGTTGTAGATAACTGCTATGTTTACTTCTGTATCTGGGAGAATCCTGTATGGGTCGAGTGTCCTTAATAAAGGCTTGTTGTTGTTTGTTGTAGATAACTGCTATGTTTACTTCTGTATCTGGGAGAATCCTGTATGGGTCGAGTGTCCTTAATAAAGGCTTGTTGTTGTTTGTTGTAGATAACTGCTATGTTTACTTCTGTATCTGGGAGAATCCTGTATGGGTCGAGTGTCCTTAATAAAGGCTTGTTGTTGTTTGTTGTAGATAACTGCTATGTTTACTTCTGTATCTGGGAGAATCCTGTATGGGTCGAGTGTCCTTAATAAAGGCTTGTTGTTGTTTGTTGTAGATAACTGCTATGTTTACTTCTGTATCTGGGAGAATCCTGTATGGGACGAGTGTCCTTAATAAAGGCTTGTTGTTGTTTGTTGTAGATAACTGCAATGTTTACTTCTGTATCTGGGAGAATCCTGTATGGGTCGAGTGTCCTTAATAAAATATTTTTATTGTTGCTTTTCCAGACAACTTTTTCAAATAAAAAAAGAATATATACTATTCTTACTGCGATGAAAAAATAATTTGGGAGGGCCTGGCTCATCAGTGGTGAACCCTCCCAGCATTTTCGCCAATTTAATTCATTAGACCGATTTTTAGAGTTGTAATGCTGCATTGGACAATTCTGTTTATATATTCTCTACAGAAGATGGAATCTTCGTAAAGGTATTTAAGCGAACAGTGGACATAAGCTTTTTAGGACCATAGAATTACATGTAAATTAAACAAACCCTTCCAATATATTTTCTCACCGCCATAAAGACATTAGAAAATTTAATTCATTTGAAAAAAGAAAAATCCGTGTTTAATAGTTTTATTTCTTGGGTATAGATGGCGCGTTATTGATTTAGGAGTAGAGCAAGCGATCTGGTAGATTAAACTGGCGAAACCCTTAGAAGGGTTCACTAGTGATGAGCCAGGCCCTCCCAATATTTAATATCGCAGTAAGGAGAGTAAGCGATTGATTTATTTGTGAGAACTAAAATAAACCGCGTGAGAATATTTTCATTCTTTAACAAATCATTCGCTGTGTTTTATACGTGTTTAAAGTATACTAAATACAATTATAAATAAGGTGAAATTTCTGCTAATTCTACCAATTATTGTTCTTAAAGAAAGGAACTGTTTGTTCTCGATTGCTTGTTTATAAGTTTATTGTTTTTTATTATTGTTTGCGGAAGAGCATTGCTCGATGCAAATATTTGAATGTAATTCTACTGTCCTATAAGCTTATGTCCATAGTTTTCTTGAGAACCATTTCTGAGATTCCATCCTTCAGTGCTGCGTATATAAGCAGAATGATCCAATACAGTATTAGAACTCTGAGAAGCGGTCTGGTAGATTAAATTGGCGAAACCGCTTGGAGGGTTCATCACTGATGAGCCAAGCCCTCCCAATATATTTTTTTCATCGCAGTAAGGGCAGTAGAAGTTTGTATTATGTATAAAAGAAACATTCGTGCTTTTAAATCCTTTCATTTTATATGTAAGTTTATGTACCAAGCCCTTTCTTTCTTCTTTCCCTCTATTTGATACAATACCATTGCTGATTGTGGTTACCATCATTCCTGTACTCTTCTACTCGGAGAATCTGTATAAGACCAACTTGTTGTTGTATATGAAGTGAAGGCTTTTGGAAAGTTCAATATAAAGGAATTTCAATCTCTCTTCAAGATGTCTACAAGCCCAAATTGTCCGATCCTTCTGAAAAATAAAAAGAAGAAAAAGAGGAATTGCCAGCAAAGACTCTGCACTCGATTGTCGTAATTCCTTCTCTTCCTTGTGAAATAATTCCCTAGTGTACTTGGATAGCGTCTTACAACTGTCGCTATTTTGTCTGAATACTTCAAATTTTACCGTGTTGTGGGCGTGAATATAGAGATGATGGTTATCATATTTATCTTCTTGAAACCACATCTCTAGCGGTGCTGAAGGTTTGTGCAGTGTGGGTTTCTTCGCTATGCTGGGCTTGTCCAGAGTACAATGTCTTAGTGTTGGTGGAAAACCACCAGAAGATACTGACGTAATGTTGCCTTCTATATCAGAGCAGAACGTCACAATGGAAAAGGACGTCAATTAAAAACTGATTCTCTAAGCGACGAAGGGTGTAGTTGAATGTTGCAGGGGAGAGGCCAACCGTCACATTATACCTATCAACCGAACAAGTTAATGATTTATAAGGTTTTCTCTGGTTATGTCGCCAGTCGTCTATATATATATTTTTAAGGAGACAGAGGCATGTTCACGCTTGGTTATCTCGTGTGTCTTCAATAAAGGTCACTGTAATATCTTTCAGAGTTATTGTCTGAATCCCGATATAAATGCTGAAAGGTACAACTTCCTTAAGTTATGTCCATGAGTGTATATTGGTTATCTCGTGTGTCTTCAATAAAGGTCACTGTAATATCTTTCAGAGTTATTGTCTGAATCCCGATATAAATGCTGAAAGGTACAACTTCCTTAAGTTATGTCCATGAGTGTATATTGGTTATCTCGTGTGTCTTCAATAAAGGTCACTGTAATATCTTTCAGAGTTATTGTCTGAATCCCGATATAAATGCTGAAAGGTACAACTTCCTTAAGTTATGTCCATGAGTGTATATTGGTTATCTCGTGTGTCTTCAATAAAGGTCACTGTAATATCTTTCAGAGTTATTGTCTGAATCCCGATATAAATGCTGAAAGGTACAACTTCCTTAAGTTATGTCCATGAGTGTATATTGGTTATCTCGTGTGTCTTCAATAAAGGTCACTGTAATATCTTTCAGAGTTATTGTCTGAATCCCGATATAAATGCTGAAAGGTACAACTTCCTTAAGTTATGTCCATGAGTGTATATTGGTTATCTCGTGTGTCTTCAATAAAGGTCACTGTAATATCTTTCAGAGTTATTGTCTGAATCCCGATATGCATGCTGAAAGGTACAACTTCCTTAAGTTTTGTCCATGAGTGTATATTGGTTATCTCGTGTGTCTTCAATAAAGGTCACTGTAATATCTTTCAGAGTTATTGTCTGAATCCCGATATAAATGCTGAAAGGTACAACTTCCTTAAGTTATGTCCATGAGTGTATATTGGTTATCTCGTGTGTCTTCAATAAAGGTCACTGTAATATCTTTCAGAGTTATTGTCTGAATCCCGATATAAATGCTGAAAGGTACAACTTCCTTAAGTTATGTCCATGAGTGTATATTGGTTATCTCGTGTGTCTTCAATAAAGGTCACTGTAATATCTTTCAGAGTTATTGTCTGAATCCCGATATAAATGCTGAAAGGTACAACTTCCTTAAGTTATGTCCATGAGTGTATATTGGTTATCTCGTGTGTCTTCAATAAAGGTCACTGTAATATCTTTCAGAGTTATTGTCTGAATCCCGATATAAATGCTGAAAGGTACAACTTCCTTAAGTTATGTCCATGAGTGTATATTGGTTATCTCGTGTGTCTTCTATAAAGGTCACTGTAATATCTTTCAGAGTTATTGTCTGAATCCCGATATAAATGCTGAAAGGTACAACTTCCTTAAGTTATGTCCATGAGTGTATATTGGTTATCTCGTGTGTCTTCAATAAAGGTCACTGTAATATCTTTCAGAGTTATTGTCTAAATCCCGATATAAATGCTGAAAGGTACAACTTCCTTAAGTTATGTCCATGAGTGTATATTGGTTATCTCGTGTGGTCTTCAATAAAGGTCACTGTAATATCTTTCAGAGTTATTGTCTGAATCCCGATATAAATGCTGAAAGGTACAACTTCCTTAAGTTATGTCCATGAGTGTATATTGGTTATCTCGTGTGTCTTCTATAAAGGTCACTGTAATATCTTTCAGAGTTATTGTCTGAATCCCGATATAAATGCTGAAAGGTACAACTTCCTTAAGTTATGTCCATGAGTGTATATTGGTTATCTCGTGTGTCTTCAATAAAGGTCACTGTAATATCTTTCAGAGTTATTGTCTGAATCCCGATATAAATGCTGAAAGGTACAACTTCCTTAAGTTATGTCCATGAGTGTATATTGGTTATCTCGTGTGGTCTTCAATAAAGGTCACTGTAATATCTTTCAGAGTTATTGTCTGAATCCCGATATAAATGCTGAAAGGTACAACTTCCTTAAGTTATGTCCATGAGTGTATATTGGTTATCTCGTGTGTCTTCTATAAAGGTCACTGTAATATCTTTCAGAGTTATTGTCTGAATCCCGATATAAATGCTGAAAGGTACAACTTCCTTAAGTTATGTCCATGAGTGTATATTGGTTATCTCGTGTGTCTTCAATAAAGGTCACTGTAATATCTTTCAGAGTTATTGTCTGAATCCCGATATAAATGCTGAAAGGTACAACTTCCTTAAGTTATGTCCATGAGTGTATATTGGTTATCTCGTGTGTTTTCAATAAAGGTCACTGTAATATCTTTCAGAGTTATTGTCTGAATACCGATATACATGCTGAAAGGTACAACTTCCTTAAGTTTTGTCCATGAGTGTATATTGGTTATCTCGTGTGTTTTCAATAAAGGTCACTGTAATATATTACAGAGTTAATGTCTGAATACCGATATACATGCTGAAAGGTACAACTTCCTTAAGTTTTGTCCATGAATGTATATTGGTTATCTCGTGTGTCTTCAATAAAGGTCACTGTAATATATTTCAGAGTTATTGTCTGAATCCCGATATACATGCTGAAAGATACAACTTCCTTAAGTTTTGTCCATGAATGTATATTGGTTATCTCGTGTGTCTTCAATAAAGGTCACTGTAATATATTTCAGAGTTATTGTCTGAATACCGATATACATGCTGAAAGGTACAACTTCCTTAAGTTTTGTCCATGAATGTATATTGGTTATCTCGTGTGTCTTCAATAAAGGTCACTGTAATATATTTCAGAGTTATTGTCTGAATCCCGATATACATGCTGAAAGATACAACTTCCTTAAGTTTTGTCCATGAATGTATATTGGTTATCTCGTGTGTCTTCAATAAAGGTCACTGTAATATATTTCAGAGTTATTGTCTGAATCCCGATATACATGCTGAAAGATACAACTTCCTTAAGTTTTGTCCATGAATGTATATTGGTTATCTCGTGTGTCTTCAATAAAGGTCACTGTAATATATTTCAGAGTTATTGTCTCAATCCCGATATACATGCTGAAAGGTACAACTTCCTTAAGTTTTGTCCATGAGTGTATATTGGTTATCTCGTGTGTCTTCAATAAAGGTCACTGTAATATCTTTCAGAGTTATTGTCTGAATCCCGATATACATGCTGAAAGGTACAACTTCCTTAAGTTTTGTCCATGAGTGTATATTGGTTATCTCGTGTGTCTTCAATAATGGTCACTGTAATATCTTCCAGAGTTATTGTCTGAATCCCGATATACATGCTGAAAGGTACAACTTCCTTAAGTTTTGTCCATGAGTGTATATTGGTTATCTCGTGTGTCTTCAATAAAGGTCACTGTAATATCTTTCAGAGTTATTGTCTGAATCCCGATATATATGCTGAAAGGTACAACTTCCTTAAGTTTTGTCCATGAGTGTATATTGGTTATCTCGTGTGTCTTCAATAAAGGTCACTATAATATATTTCAGAGTTATTGTCTGAATCCCGATATATATGCTGAAAGGTACAACTTCCTTAAGTTTTGTAATATAGAAGCCGCGTCATTGCCTGATGTTCAAATCATCACCAACTGTTGTATGAATTGTTTGTGGAAGAGCTCGATGAAATATTTACAGGTAATTCTACTGTCCTTAATGTCCATAGTTTACTTAAATACGATAACCAACTCTACCATGTCGGATATATAAGAAGAACCGTCTAATACAATAGTAGAGTTATAAAAAGTTGCATGCTTGGTTAAACTGGCGAAACCGCTAGTAGGGTTCACCACTGATGAGTTAGGCCCTCTTAATATTTTTTTTATCTCATAAAAACAGTAGGTTTTCTTTTTAAATATTTGATAATAAGAATTCGTGTGGTTAATGTCTGAATCCCGACATACCTACATGCTGAAATGTAGAACTTCCTTAAGTTTTGTAATATAGATGTCGCGTTATTGCCTGATTATAACCAACTGTTGTATGAATTGTTTGCGGCAGAGTTCATTTCTCAAATATAGATGTCGCGTTATTGCCTGATTATAACCAACTGTTGTATGAATTGTTTGCGGAAGAGTTCATTTCTCAAATATAGATGTCGCGTTATTGCCTGATTCTAACCAACTGTTGTATGAATTGTTTGCGGCAGAGTTCATTTCTCAAATACAGATGTCGCGTTATTGCCTGATTATAACCAACTGTTGTATGAATTGTTTGCGGAAGAGTTCATTTCTCAAATACAGATGTCGCGTTATTGCCTGATTATAACCAACTGTTGTATGAATTGTTTGCGGAAGAGTTCATTTCTCAAATACAGATGTCGCGTTATTGCCTGATTATAACCAACTGTTGTATGAATTGTTTGTGGAAGAGTTCATTTCTCAAATATAGATGTCGCGTTATTGCCTGATTCTAACCAACTGTTGTATGAATTGTTTGTGGAAGAGTTCATTTCTCAAATATAGATGTCGCGTTATTGCCTGATTATAACCAACTGTTGTATGAATTGTTTGCGGAAGAGTTCATTTCTCAAATATAGATGTCGCGTTATTGCCTGATTATAACCAACTGTTGTATGAATTGTTTGCGGAAGAGTTCATTTCTCAAATATAGATGTCGCGTTATTGCCTGATTCTAACCAACTGTTGTATGAATTGTTTGCGGAAGAGTTCATTTCTCAAATATAGATGTCGCGTTATTGCCTGATTCTAACCAACTGTTGTATGAATTGTTTGTGGAAGAGTTCATTTCTCAAATATAGATGTCGCGTTATTGCCTGATTATAACCAACTGTTGTATGAATTGTTTGCGGAAGAGTTCATTTCTCAAATATAGATGTCGCGTTATTGCCTGATTATAACCAACTGTTGTATGAATTGTTTGCGGCAGAGTTCATTTCTCAAATATAGATGTCGCGTTATTGCCTGATTATAACCAACTGTTGTATGAATTGTTTGCGGAAGAGTTCATTTCTCAAATATAGATGTCGCGTTATTGCCTGATTATAACCAACTGTTGTATGAATTGTTTGCAGAAGAGTTCATTTCTCAAATATAGTGTCTTATGTTTGATGAAGAGGCTGCCCGCGAAAGCTTCTGTAATATTTATTTCTTTGTCAACAACACCTTGGTAACTTTTGCTGACACTTATTGGAATAATGACGTGAGATGTTTGACGTGGCGGCGGTGTATGGAGGTCAGCGCAGGCGATTGGCCGACCGAGAGAAGGAAGGTCAAGGTGGCAGCCAGACCGCCAGTCTTGTGAACACCATGCCAGCGGCGCGCAGGATACCTTGGCTTCTCCTGGCTGCTCTGGCCACCGCAGGTACTACTCTGTCTTTTAATGCTATCTGACACTTTGGCCGCTCGTCTATGTGTGTAACATCATTGTTTACCTTTTTGTCTTTTAACGGGCACTTTGACTAGTTCCCCCTGTGTGAATAATTAGTTTTGGTATTTAAATGTTAACTGACACACACTTTGGCCATCCATACATGTGTGTGAATAAGTAGTTTTGATATTTCGTTGTTACTTTTGTGACACTTTGGACTTGCATACATGTGTGAAAATTTAGTTTTGGTCTTTCAATGTTATCTCTCTCTGACACTTTAGCCGCTCGACTATGTGTGGAAATTAGTGTTTAGTTTTGGTCTTTCAACTGACATTTGGCCGTGCACACACATATGTAAATAATTAGTTTTGATCTTTCAATGTTACTTGAAACGTTGGCCGCTTGTCTATGTGTGAAGAATTAGTGTTTGGCTTTTTGTCTTTTAACTGACGCTTTGGCCATCCACACACACATGTGTGAAAACTTAGTTTTGATCTTTCAATGTTACCTGACACTTTGGCCGCTCGAATATGTGTGAAAAATTAGTGTTTAGTTTGGTCGTTAAATGTTACGTGACACTTTGGCCGCTTGTCTATGTGTGAACAATTAATGTTTAGTTTTCGTCTTTCAATGTTAACTGGCACTTTAGATAGTCCGCCTCTGTTTGGACATTTAGTTTTGGTCTTTCAATGTTACCTTTGGCTGTCCGCACATGTGTTACCATTCAGTGTTGGTATTCCTATGGTAACTGATACTCTAGCCACATGTGCTATCAATCAGTGTTGACATTCCAATGTTAATTGATACTCTAGCCGTCCACACATGTGTTACCTTTCAGTGTTGACATTTCAATGCTGACTGCCACTATGGGTGATAATATAGATTAACAACACATATGAAAGAATCAATATTGGATTCACACAACGCGTATTGCTGATCAATTTCAAACGTTTGCCGTTTCTGAAAAGAAATATCAAGGGATAGTTCAGTATTGTAATATGGGAATATTTGTCAACTCAATATTCTCGTTGTCCACTCTGTTGGTTTGAAGGAAGACTGACGTCCTATGGAAGTACAACTAGAGAAAAAGAGGAAGAATACAAGCTAGGGTTGAGGATATTGTCCCAAGCCGTGTTAGCTGTTAGATCATTACTTTCATTTTATCGTTCATTTTACCGTTATCAACAAGGCCTTCTGAATTTTGCCTCAACAAAGTTCCTACACCATTTTTCTAAGAGTGGTGTATGCCCTAGTCTTAAGCCATAATACGTAAATTATAAACTACAATATCTAAGTCAAAAGTCATTATGCCTAAATCTTAAGCTACAATACCCAAGTCCTAAGCCACAATACCTAAGTCCTAAACCACGTTACTCAAGTCCTAAGCCACAATACCTAAGCTCTAAGCCACATTGCCCCAAACCACAATACCTAAGTCCTAAGCCACAATACCTGAGTCCTAAGCCACAATACCTGAGTCCTAAGCGTGAATACCTAATTTCTAAGCCACATTGCCCCAAACCACAATACCTAAGTCCTAAGCCACAATACCTGAGTCCAAGGCCACAATACCTAAGTCCTAAGCCTGAATACCTAATTTCTAAGCCACAATGCCCAAGTCTAAAGCCACAATACCTAAGCTCTTAACGCAGAAGCCCGGCTCCAATCAAATATCGAGAGCCACACTAAATGTCTAGAGAGTGATATTTAAACACACCAATATGGCGGGGAGTTGGTCTCTCAACTTATATGATAGCTATCGCTTATACTTCCATTAAGTCGCCAATAAATGGATGATATATTGGAGGGGGATCCCGACAACTGTTGCTTCAACCCCAGCGTTGATTGGCTCCAATATGATCTCTCTGTGTGTACTGGCATGTTGGTAGTACGAAACCTCACTCCAAGGTAATCTTAGAAGTACCCTGCTCTCACACCTAGTACTCCCATACTACATTAATGTAGTACTCCCATACTACATTAATGTAGATTAGTGCAGTAGTAGTGAGCTAGTGTATTGAAGGGGTATTTTTCCCAGACTTAAGTCTGATCATCTACGGACAATGACTTTCAAGAATGGTTGCAAGGTTTTCCCACTATGTACTTAGTGCAATTCCCAATATGAAACCCTAAACCACATTATTGACTCTATTGGATCATCCATTGATGAGTTATACTGGTTCCCACAGCAGACACCATTAACAATCCCAAGCTCTACGAGATTGATATTCTGATATGATTGAGTGGATATATTAATAAATGGATGATATATTGGAGGGGGATCCCGACAACTGTTGCTTCAACCCCAGCGTTGATTGGCTCCAATAGGATCTCTCTGTGTGTACTGGCATGTTGGTAGTACGAAACCTCACTCCAAGGTAATCTTAGAAGTACCCTGCTCTCACACCTAGTACTCCCATACTACATTAATGTAGTACTCCCATACTACATTAATGTAGATTAGTGCAGTAGTAGTGAGCTAGTGTATTGAAGGGGTATTTTTCCCAGACTTAAGTCTGATCATCTACGGACAATGACTTTCCAGAATGGTTGCAAGGTTTTCCTACTATGTACTAAGTACAATTCCCAATCTGCAACCCTAAACCACATTATTGACTCTATTGGATCATCCATTGATGAGTTATACTCGTTCCCACAGCAGATACCATTAACAATCCCAAGCTCTACGAGATTGATATTCTGATATGATTGAGTGGAGATAAGAAAGAAGAAGAAGAGAGTGGGTGTTTGCTTCTGTGGTCAGCTCCCAGTTACAGGATTGCGCGCTGAGTTGTAGGATGAGCCGAAATGTCTCAAACTAAGCAAAGATTATAGAACGAAGATTTTTAGTGAGATAACTGCAATCGCTTCTGGTTACAAATGTGATGGAAGCCAAAAGGTGTACATTAGTTCAACACAATTTATTGAATTTAATATTTATAAAATTTATTTATTTATAATTCACAAACATTTGAAATAAATTTCCCTTCTAGCAGTCATCATGAGAAAGTAGCTGAGTGTAGATACCCCTGGATTCTAGCCTCGCAGCTAAACGGAGCACCCAGGCCACGGCTGAGTGAGCTCCTCGACCCCAATTTGGCGACGTGGCCCGGTCAGCAGCCCTCTGCCACCTCACACTTGTTCAATGTCAAACAACTCATTCCATTAGCTCGGTTGGGGCGAAAGTCGCTCGTACATTAGAATCGAGGCGGTTCTTGCCGAGGGTGTCTCCTAATCAATGAACATCCCCTTTAAATATTCTCAAATCATCACGCGACATTCTAGCTGTCAGTGTGACCTTTATCACCGAAGTTGAACATAGCTGTACACATCCAAGATGGAGGACATTGCTGTGATAGAGATTCATGGAGACATCTGGGGCTCTTCATTGGATAATAAACATAAGACACAATAAAGGCTACCTATATGTAAGAAATAAAAACCATTAAACACGGATATTTATTTTCCAAATAAAACAAACTTTCTACATTCCTTGGGAGGGCTTGGCTCATCAGTGGGAAACCCTCCTAACAGTTTCGTCAATTTAATCCACAAGACCGCTTTAATAGATATAACACTGTATTGAACGACATCGGACACTGAAATATTAGTTGTGGTATTCTGGCAAACTATAGGACAGTAGAACTTCGAAGAAGTTGAATATACAAAACCTCCTCAATATTTTCATTTACAATTTTTCACGTTAAGAAACAAAAATATTATTGAACAAATAACTTCAGCACTGTGTAACCTCTAAATGAATGTGAAAAAGATGAAGCAGTTTAAGTAAATGAAGAAAAATTATACACCTTCCCTTCCTTAAATAAATATCTGAAACTTACAACATCAGCAAGGGACAACAGAGACAACAGATTGCTGTTCCCAATTCAGAATATCATTCATCTTCAGTATGATTATCATAAATTAATATATTACACATCATATAATTAGTTAACTCCTGACTATCTAGTACAACAAACAAATTTAGTAAATGCTAAAAAACGAATAAACTTTTCAACTAATAAACAGCTCTTCGTCTGACATTTTTATCGCTAGTAAGAGATAAATGCAGCAGATTCTACGTACAATTTCGATGAGCTCTATTTACATATTTACAGCTAGAAATGGTTATGATAATATTCTCCATTTAATTATATTTTTACTATCTTTGCGTACCTTAAAACGGTTATAAAAAACAAAGGCGCTGATTACAAAACATATTTCAATATGGTACGGATATTATTCATGATTCCCTAGTATATATAAAAAGCCTCTTTTAAAACTTCTATGTTAAAATTTATACTCTGTTATATAAATACACCTATCCCCCGATTTACACGGTAGATACGTTCCTGAGAAAAACGTGTAAATCGAAAATTAAAAATGTTCGCGAAATTTTTATGCGAAGAAATACAGACACAGTGTGCATGTGCAGCAAGTCAGCACATAAGCTCGGGATTCCTCGTGAGATGTGTACACAGCGCATGTGTTCAATCACAGTAGCATTTAGTATAGTGCGATACAAACAAAACAAAAAAAAAACCTTTGTGGAAAACCGTGTAAAAGCGAAAACGTGTAAAACAAGTACCGTGTAAATCGGGGGATAGGTGTACTATATACCTATGGCAATATGTTTATTATTATATATATTATCAAATGTTGTCTACAGATCTTATTGCAATGATAAGAATTATTAGAATAGAGGGCTTGGCTCATCAATATTATTACGGCGAATACATAATAATACAATTACTTTATACATAATACAAAGACATTATACATAACGGCGAATAATATTATTACGGCGAATACATAATAATACAATTACTTTATACATAATACAAAGACATTATACATAACGGCGAATAATATTATTACGGCGAATACATAATAATACAATTACTTTATACATAATATAAAGACATTATACATAACGGCGAATAATATTATTACGGCGAATACATAATAATACACAATACAATTACTTTATACATAATACAAAGACATTATACATAACGGCGAATAATATTATTACGGCGGATACATAATAATACATAATACAAAGACATAACGGCGAATAATATTGGTATTTCAAATTTTTGCAAGTGTTTAAGAACTTTTGGGACAACTTTGTATTTCAACTGAGGAGGTAACTCTCTCGTCTCAATATACCTTTCAAGTGTCATGTTGGGAAATGACACCAAGCAGCAGCTCCACAACTTCCACATTGGAACTGATCGGCCGTCCTCAATGGCCCAGCAGACGTATTGTACAAAGAAGCATTACTCCGGGCGTACCGCATGGCAACTCAGTCCAGATAGCTACAAGCGTAACTTCATTGTAATTGGAAGCTTACAACAGCAGCCCATTGTACAATCCATCCATAGCCTGCCTTGGCTGGCGGGATCAGAGCTCTGATCGGCATTAATTAAGATACGTACTTCCAGACACAGCAATTCTCAGATCCACATCTCGTTCAAGACCATCCCACTAGACCAGGGGTCGGGAAACTTTTGAGTCGGAAGAGTCGTACTCACATAAATAATATTTACGTATGGAACTATATAAACAGCTTCACATCCAAAGAGCTGCAGTTTGCCGACCCCTGCACTAGACATTAGTCGAGATATCCCGAACTCCCAATATAAAGTGAAACAAACGTCAGCTATCATCCCACGGTAGCGGCCGTCGCTGCCCAGCCATGGCTCCCGCGCCTAACTGATCCAAATATTTCGGCTCCAACCTTCCATGTACAGCTGGCTTCACCAGCCTGAAAATGTCAATAAGTACTGGTAATCGCGTTACCCAGTTCTCTACTAAAAGCTGCACCAAACTTAGATCCCAGGTGTCTGACGACTCGCAGGTGTTGTCACGGGCAATGAATGGATGCACTAAAGGCGTTGGTTTAAGACCTGCGCGGCATCAGTGTCCAAAGGTCTGGTTTTCTGAGAGGCTCTTGTGAAAAAAAAAATGGTTTATTGCACGACAGTAGGTTTCAAATTCCAAGAGAGCGGGTTCCCACCGTATGGCCCAATTCCAAGGATTCTAGGTTAAATAGTTATCTAAGACACAGGGGAGAGGAAGTGATTACACTCCCTCCTCCACTGACGTAGGAAGGTGTGACACTGACCTTCAACCCCCCGGCTCCAATTGCCCTTATTTGTCTTCCCCCATTTTGAATTTTCCTACCCCTCCCCCCACCAATTTCCGGGTGATGTCGCTCTTCCTCCCCCGGTCGTTTGTTTGGTGAATGTTGGGTGGACAAATGAGGCCGACGTATGCTCCTGGTTGACAGGAATTGTCAAGGTTCAAACATGCTGAAACTGGAGACGATTGAGAGCATGTTCGAACAACTGTCCGACACTCGGAATGATATTGCTGGATGTAGGGAAAACCAGGAAGAGGAAGGAATTCCTGGACAATTACGGAAGAAGTCCTTATACGATGCCATCAAAAGACGACCCATAGAAAGGAAGCTGGGAGAGGACAGGAATACTGCCAGCCACCAATCTATAGCTGGTTGAGATGAAAAAGACAGAAACCATTCCCCGTCCTAACAAGTATTTCAGACAAAATAAGTCTGTGTTCGCTTCTTTTAAAAGGAAAAAAATGAGAGAAATTAATAGAAAATATTTTCTAGTGCCATCCATTGCCAGTGTAGTAGTCAATTTCCAGTGCTGTAGCCCATTGTAAGTGCAGTAGTCCGTTGCCATTTGAGTAGTCCATTGCCAGTATCCCTGGCAGTTATCATGCGGTGGGATGTCTCTGCCGACATTCCATCTCATGACAAATCCTTGCTCTACCGTAGTGAGTTCCAGGAGTGGCACAGAGACGGCACCAGGAAGTGGCAGATCTATTGACCCCACTAGATAGAATCACCGCTTTGTGTCCTCTGCCCCAATTTCCCTGCCACCAACTCTCCTGTCATTCCAACCTAATTCTTAAAGCTACTCACTTCTCCTGGAATTTAGGTTTAACTCAATCCTCGCACACTTTCTGTTTCCTACATGCTGGCCGTTGGCGTTGACACACAGAGGGAGCTATTTGTATTGTTGTCGCCTAAACTGATTTTTGTATACGTTGTCCTTCAAGAGCTCAGTCGAAACAACAACAAAAAGGTAGAATTTCTAAAATCACGGAATCTTTTTCCCATAGTTTCGATAAACCTCTAGATGCAGAGAAAAACTACACGAGCAACATGCGATAGTTGGTAGCGATATGGTGGAACAAATTGGCGAAGTTGCTGGGGATATTCGCCACTAATCACCAGAATTCTAAAACTCGACCTTTGTGTCGAAACTAAATATCGCTGGATACTTCCATCCTTATACATTGTGTGAAACAAGTTATCTACAGACAATATAAATCACAAAGCTGAAGATTCAGCACGATCCATTTAATTACACACAACGAGGATGGAAAAGGATTAGTAACACAGCACGGTAAGAAATCTCTCGACCATCCCCCGTGGATGATGTTCACAGAATAGCATGCGTGCTTACAGGCTTTGTGACAGACTCATATAGTCTTATATTGTTTGTCTTTTATAGATTTACGAATCTCACTTTGCACAGAAACATCCGGTGAAGTGTTAGTTCGTGGCTGTACAACTTCCACGAGAGGCACTGCGAAATCCTTCTGTTCAAAATTTCCATTGTAAAGTCCAAATGGACGGTTGAAGAAGGAAGTTGGAGGGGTTCATCGCGAACCTTGAACTCCGCGCCATTGAATGTCTTTCGGAGCAAACATTTGTAAAGCTCTTATAGCCGGGCCCATTGTTCTTCGGTAGAGAATTGAACACCAAACGATTGCTCTAGTTTCGGTATCATCTGCCTCTTTCTTCGGAAGGTCCCACAGACCTTTGATTGGTTTCAGAGGATACACTCATGGACGAAACTTAGGTTGCTGGTCGTCTGTTTTTTTTCTTTCTTTTTTTTTTTTATTATTCCTACTTTAAATGAGACAAGGAAATTTTGTTCACACTTGGTTATCTCGTTTATTTTCAACAAAGTTCACTAATATCTTTCACAGTTATTGTCTGAATCCCGATATACATGCTGAAAGGTACAACTTCCTTAAGTTTTGTCCATGAGTGTATCTTTGGCAATCTTTCGCTCTGGGCTATAGAATAATTAGATAGTCAGATATTTAGAAGGTATTGGCCCGAATTAAGAAGCTAATTTGCACGCACAATGATGTATACAATATATTTCTATCCCGTTACAACATTTAATGTCGGAACAGACTTGAGAATGGAATAGATGACAACCGGGTAGTGATGGTGATGATCAATAAAATGAAAGCGAAGAGTTTATTCACTGAGACATCAGCTATACAAGTTCATCTTCTGATACAGAATCTTGTAGCCGTAGTTAGAACCAGAAGGTATAAACGATCAAATTTGAATGCCTGTACCGATGCTGCTGTCTTACTAAAGAAACTTTTCTTCGTTATTTTAACGATCATCACTTAGTGGCCATTTCTATCATAAATTGATGATAATCATTACGTGGTAAATAAGAAGATTTGTAAAACGTTAATTTTATTAGCTATAATCATAATCTTTCATTTGTTAGTAATTCATCAGGCTAATGATAGGTTGAGGATATCCTATCGTAGGAAAGTTTTCTGCTAAAGCTAATAAACGAACTTTCTGATTTATTGTGCATATTACTCTGTTGCAATTGTTTCTTACATTTCGGGAAATATTTCTTGTAACGCCCACACATCTAGGTAAAGCTCCCAAAGTGGTCTCAGCCCCTATATCCGATAGCCGGTGGGAAAAAGCAGCGTCATCCATCACGTCTTCGTCACGATGGAGGAAGTGGGCAGCTCCTTAACGGGAGTTTCAATCAATTCCTGAAACAAGGCGGCGGTACCTCGTGACAGCGGATGGTCCCCGAATTCTTCATTTTCCCATCAGTTTAATTCAGCCAAGTGTCCAAATGTTGCTTGAATAGCCCCGATGGAAATGGGCGAGTTCGCACGTGTTCACTGAGCTAAATAGCTAGTATGACTTCCAGGAGGATCAAGTTTGAATATGCTCAAACCCGCTGCTTTTTCAAATTTAATCTGAACCAAGCCCGTATATTCTGTATTTAATCTGTTTTACTTTGCTAATGCATTCACTTGGGAGAGATGCCTGCTGTCACCGCTAGCTCTTGAGACACGGGCTTCAAACTTGGTCACATCCACATCCACACTCTACATCTATAATGTTACCTCAGGATGGTCACGGTCAGGGTTGTCAGGTCCTCCCAGATATCAGGACCTCTCAACTGTCAGATCCTCCCAGCTGTCACAGAGCCTCCCAGCTGTCACAGAGCCTCCCAGCTGTCAGATCCCCTTAGCTGTTAGGACCTCCCAGACATCAGGACCTACCAGTTGTCAGGTCCTCCCAACTGTTAGGACCTCCCAATTACTAGATCCTCTCAGATATCAGGACCTATCAACTCTCAGGTCCTCGCAGCTGTCAGAGGGCCTCCCAGCTGTCAGGTCCTCCCAGATGTCAGGACCTCTCAGTTGTCATATCTTCCCAGCTGTGATGTATCAACATCAAGAAGGAGCCTGCGATGTTGAAACGTCACCAAAGTGGACGACATCTCTGAACACTGTGAACGGATTAACAGGATCTATTCCCACGAGACCATCAGACAATGCTCCTGCTCGGCTTCTTGAGGCGATGCGTGCTCTGAATAACACAAAGGAATGTCGGGAGTCCTGACAAATGTCGCCTGGAGCTAATTGGGCAGCAGCGGTAACAAAGGGAATCTAGGCCATTGTCAGCGTAGCAAGGTCGCCATTCACCGATTATACTCAGCGGCCATTAACTTGGCGTCTTCATCTGCTGCTCACTCGCTTCTTGTTGGTAAACTTTGTTTGGCCTTGTTTGGAACACCGTGCGTCACACAGGCCTGCTGACCCCGGAACCTTCTTGGAGAACTTCTCGGATCACCTTCCTACTTCCCTCTCAGATAGCACACTTTGTGATGTGTTATTTAACGTAGTGAAGTGATTTGTTTGTCAATTTTAATATTTTCTCTCTCTATGCCAGCGATTGCCAAATATAATGAAGTATTCAAACAACTATAACGCGACAACAACTAGACGTTCAAAAAGACGAAACATTTTCTCGTAAACCAATTTTTTACAAAATGGGAAGCTAAGAAAGATTTAAATTAAGTAAGGGGAAATGTTTGTGGCCAGTTTGTTAATTAAATGGAGAGTTAGCGATCCAAAATCTCTTACACGGTCACATAGGTAAACATAGGGATTAAGTTAGAAGCTCTCAAGTCCAGCAATGGCCGCAGCTTTGCTAGAAATTGACATGGACCAAGAACAGCAGTTTTACACACCCAAGATAGAGAACGACTGCTGTGATAGAAATGGAGACATCTGAGGCTCTTCATTGGACACGACAACAACAATAACATTAGAAGCTTATTACATACGGCATAGGAGAGTTTGCCTGTTGAAGATATCTCCATGCATTTTCCATATCAGCTTCTATTTAGCATCGGTACACTCTTAGGGTTGTGGATGTGTCTTTGGCTTGAATGTTCACCGCTTATGTATGTATGTCTTGTTTAACTTATCCCACACAAGCACACACGTGATACAGGCAATGGTGGGTAGTTAGCGACTGCTTTTACTGTAAGTGCACCACATGTCTACACATGTAGACAGCAGTTCACATTTACAATTGTGCCAGGGTTTTCTTTTTTGGTTACTCACACTCCCTGGTGGTGTTGAGAAGAAAAGGACATTGAAACAATATTTTCTTCAGAAAAAATGTATCTAATGAGGGATTCGATCCCATGTCATGGGTGTCGAAAATAGACCGGTTATAACTCAATAGTTTAAGGTATGTAAGGTGTAAAACCTGGTTTGACAAGTGAATAAACAAACTCCCGTCTTCTGATTTATAGTTTCATTCTATGTTTAGAGTGAGATTTTTTACTTATTCAATGAGATTAAAGTATAAACCCAATCAGAATATTCCCTATTGTCTATAGAAGTAGTGAGCATATAGAGCAGACGAAGGTCCAACAACCACATGGCCCAGCGATGGCACATATGTAAATTTGAAGCCCCCGTATGTAAATTTTGGAGTTTCCCCAAGTATATATACTCTTCTATCAAATGATCCTTCATGGCTACAAAAATATTTAATAAATACAAAAAATACTACGCAAAAGTGTACGTGCATGAATCTCTTATATTTGATGATTTAGAATCCAAAATCTCTTTAAAATTCCTGTAAAATTTCTAAATAATTTATAGAGACATTTATCATTAAGAATATTCCATGAAAATTCCGTAATTGATCCATTATACTATCCACACATTACAAAATATTTCCATTGCAAATTCTCGAGATCTGAACTCCAGTGATGTAGAGTTGCATAGAGCGAACAGTACACTCTGGGGGAATATATTTACAATATGCTAATAAGTTCTGATGTGCGCAAATACCATTTCAACACAGTGAGAGAGTCTAGTGATGTTCAACATAGGACAGTACAACGTCAGGTCGAAGTTCCAGAAATGGGATTTCAAAGAAGGTGTAGTAGCACAACAAGATCTTTGCAGCATGAAGCCCTGAGCTTGTTGTGACAAACTGAAGACGCTATTAACAAAATCTGTAATATTATATAAAAATAATTCCTGTCTATATGTATATAATTCCCACATAAATTTGTATATTCGAATTTTTCTCCTTTTTACCACTCATTTCTGTATCTCAGGACAATGTGTGTATATAAAAGACCAAAGGTCTTAATACAAGTATTGATTGATACCTCCAAAAGTTCTGGCGTTCAGCCAACCTAAATATTGCTAAATAAATACTTTTTCAAATCAATTATTAACTTTTATTTTTTCACAAATCTACAATAGGGTATTTTGAGCGTGGAGTCAAGTAGTCCAATGGTTGTGTCCACTGGAGTTACCGGCGTCACAATTCCGACTATAGGTTAACAAAAAGCAAAAGGAAAAAATCTACAAGAAAAAGTCGTAAACAATAGTGCTCACGTTCAGTGCAAAACTTGCAATCAATTTAACAAGATGGCCAACACAATACACAATACACTGCTGGCCTGGTTCTTAGCCCCGGATGTGGCTACCACAACCGCCAAATCTGGATTCCACTTTGGGCATCCATCTGGTCGTTGTCTGGTGACCACTCTGGTCGAAATGTTTGAAATTAAGAGAATATCCTAATTGTAGGACGTGTTTCATTCAATTCAAGACTTCATAAACCTTTTTTATTAGAGTTTATTGTCTTTTTGATGTTTCACCTACCCACTGGCGGCCTTTTCAAAAAGATGGAATCTTATTAGTGAAGATACAATACTTCAATAAAAATATTTCCATCATTTTGAAAAGGGCGACAGTTTGTCGCCGAATTGTCATAATGACAATAAAGTCTGCCCTAGTGTGAACTGACACCTATCAATATATTCTCATGTCCAGTAATGGCCGCAGCTTTGCAGAAAATTGACATGGACCTAGAACAGCAGCTTTACACACCCAAGATAGTGAACATTGTGACTGCTATGATGTATGGAGATATCTGAGGCTCTTCATTGGACACGACAACAACACAACAACAACAATAACATCTTATATAAAAAGGTTAATGAAATCTTCAACACTTTGAATTAAATGTGTATTTGAGACTTATACATTTCAAACACATAAGAATCTATAAGAAAGATATTATCTTCTGTTATCCGATACGATTTCTATACACACCTCGAAATTGAGTTCCTGTTAGGTCCAAAACTTAAACTTCTGATACTACTTGGTTGATCCTCACTTGACGTTTGAATGTATATTGAATTGGCTCCGTTGTGTGAACTCTTAGACGTTTTATAGATAGTTATTTCTATTAGGAAAAGATCACATTCAATAATTCCTATTTTACTCAATCTTATTTATTCCGTTACCTCTTTACCTGAAATTCTAATTATAATTGCTTTTCTATTAAACATATGCATTAATGTTAAAGTCATTATCTGATTAATTTATTCATTGTACAAACAGAACAAAGAAAACTTAAATATAAATATTTTTAAAATAAGAGAATATTTTGGATCAATAAATTTATTAAAATTCAATATTTCGACGAGGCTGTTCGCCTATCTTCTTCTCGGAAAAATTCAAATTTCTTGTAAGCTTATTATCCGCGTGATGCGCGCACGAGAAGTATTAAATATTGAAGTTTAATAAATATATTGATCCAAAATATGCCCTTATTTTTTATTTTCATTTATTATCCATTTATTATCATAAATGGATTGCTCTATATTTAATAAACATTTTTATATGGCAAATACATACGCAATAATTTAATAAATATGCTTTCTCGTTTGCCTACTACATTTTCACCTTATTCTGCCCTAGCCAGAATTCCTTTCACAGCGACACCGTCAACTAGTTCAAGTTTTGCGTCAAGTGTGTTTGTTCTAAAGAACAGCCTCTCTCAATGTTCTTCAAATATTGTTCTCTTCTTCTGCTCATCCTATCTTCAAGTACTCGGCTTCTTCTGCCATTCAGTAACACCTTGTGAGAAAAATCGGACATCTTTGAGGGGATCGGTCTTCTGAATTTCTCAAGTTGTAGCGGTGTTTTAATTATAACGTTTTCACACAGAATGTGAATGGACCGTTTTCATAGATGTCATTCTATGTTAGAATTTTTCATCCCAATAAGTTGTACATTTGTATATGGAGATTTTTCTTTTTATTTATTTTCTTCAGAAACCATCAATGTTGACATTGAGAAAAATGAGAAGTTTAAAAGTTTCTTTATTGGTATATTGTTTCACAAACTTTCAAACCTTTTAATCCTTCGCTAGTGAAAATTACTGCGGTAACATGATTCAATCCCTATTACCAGCTCATCCATTCTGCCGTGGACAATAATGGTAAAATAAGACAATTCCTGTCGCAAAATCACACATTTTACCGTTGCTATTAATGTTTTTTTTTTTTAATATTATCATTCCTTGTGTCATTATCACAATGTCATGGAGACACATGTATCTTGTTTAATATTAGTTGTGGTACAAGTCGTGCTTGGTGAGAGTAGATGTATGAGAGTAGATGGTGTGGGAATGGTAATGGTAAAATAAGACACTACAATCAACTCACACATTCTGCAGTAGCCATTAATGGTAAAGAGCTCCTGTTATATAACGACATTTGAAAATTATCCCGCATGTGTTTCTTTTGAACGAAAAATAGAAAATTACTTTAATCAGAAATAACGGTTATTTCCAACCTTAGGGATGAAGTATGATAGGATGAATTGTGAAGAGTAATGATGAACGGAAAAATAAAGTATCCAGGGATAGGAATTTTATTTTTTCCGTTTATCATTACTCTTCACAATTCATCCTTTCATACTTCATCCCTAAGGATAGAAATAATCGTTATTTCTCCTTAAAATAAATTTCGATTTTTCGTTCAAAAGAAACACATGCGGGATAATTTTCAAATGTCGTCTACAATCATAAGCCCCATTATATTGTATTATGAAGTCCCTTTTATATACACCAACTCACATAATTATATCATAGTTTAATTTCCACCAGACGATAGACCGAAACGTTCGAAATCTTGTGAAACGATTCACCAATAACGAAACTTTCCGCCTTCGCATTTCACTGTGACGAATATTGTTTCTTACAACTTCAGCGTTTGTTTGATGAGAGGTTGATAAGCTCTTAGTGACATAATGGCGACAATGTGTCTCAATAACTGTCAGCTAGTGTTGGATTCAATTAAGACATTTGGAGCGGAAGACACAGTAGGGGGATGTCTGCAGTGATAGGTGCCGTCTTTCTATATCGTCACGGAGACCTCGACGGAGACTTGCATGATGCTTCCACATGCTCGTAAAAGACGTTGTAAGTGAGGGATATGAAAACGGGGACTGTAAGTACGGGTGCAGAAAGGCGTTGAGGAAGAAGCTGTGAAGGAAACCCCCAAGTGGGTCACAGTGCCGGTCAGGCGTGACTCAGGACCCAATATGGTCGGTCCTTCTTGCCCGACTTCTTCGTTGGTCATCAACAGGGAGGAAGATGTCTTTTTTATGTCGTGTAATGACACACAGTACCTCACAGTGTCTTACATAGTGTCGTACAGTATCCCATAGACCTTATAATGTCTTACAGTGCCTCACTGTATTTCACAGTGTCTCACAGTACCTCACAGTGTCTTACAGTGTTACATAGTGTCGTACAGTACCCCATAGACCTTAAAATGTCTCACAGTGCCTCACTGTACCTCGCAGTGTTTCACAGTGTTTTACAGTGCCTCAAATTATTCCACAATGTCTTACAGTGCCTCAAATTATTCCACAATGTCTTACAGTGCCTCAAATTATTCCACAATGTCTTACAGTGCCTCACATTATTCCACAATGTCTTACAGTGCCTCAAATTATTCCACAATGTCTTACAGTGCCTCACATTATTCCACAATGTCTTACAGTGCCTCACATTATTCCACAATGTCTTACAGTGCCTCACAGTGTCTCACAGTACCTCACAGTGTTTCACAATACCTTACAGTGCCACACAAGGCCGCAAAGTGCCTCACATTATTTCACAGTACCTCACAGTGTCTCTCAGTGCCATACAGTGCCAATCAATGTCTCAGTGTATCATAGCACCATAAATGTCCCACAGTCAATACAGCGCCGCACAGCTTCTCACAGTGATGCAGAGTATCTCACAGTGTAAATTCTATGTTTCTCCTCCAGTGTAGCTTGTATGTTCATATAGGAAGAGTGTGATTAAAACCTCCTGAAGAAAATTAAACATTTGCCATCATCAGTCCAGCCAGCTCTCTGAGCAGAGTGTATGGAGGTACCGTCCATGACAGAAGTTGGCCCTGAGTGCAGAAATCTACCATGTAAGGGGCAGCAAATAGTAATACTGAGGCTTCAAAGAAGGAAATGCAAATACAAAATAAAAAAAGAGCAACTCATCAAGCAAAACTATAAAAAGGATAGGGAAATAGACACAAACTTTAAATTATGAAATGAAACTATTTAGTAAATTTCTTCTTTTTCAAATAAAACAAATTTCTTGCTGCGATATTGGCAGGGCCTGGCTCATCGGCAGTAAACCCTCCCAGCAGTTTCGCCAGTTTAATCTACCAACCGCTCTAGTATTGTATTGGGTTGACGGCCATATTTATTGTACCTTTATAATAAAACCTACCTGGTACATCAGTTGAACGATCTAGCGAAACTGCTGGGAAGGTTACCTACTGATGAGCCATGCCCTCTCTTTTCTACGTTTAATCATTGAAACATAAGGTCAGTAGAAAACGTTTTTAAATATATAAAAGTAAAAGGGAATTCCCGGATCGTGCGACTAAAATTTGCTGATGGCTTGCGCCATTTATCGGAATAAATATCAACTATTCTCGTTGATTTTTAATTACTCTAGAATCCGATAGATGGCGCAAGCCATCAGCAAATTTAAGTTGCGCGATCAGGAAATGACCGTTTTCTCAATTTATTCACCTGATCCAAATACAAATTCACTTTTGTACTATTTTTCATATAAAAGTAAGGTTTACAATTCTCCGAAGTCTTCAGCTGTAGAAGGTGAGGGCCACATTCCTGGGACCCCGCCGCTAAAAGCCCTCCAATTATGTATAATTAACATAAAGTCCCTAAATGACTGAAGGAAGGTCTTCAATGAGAATTTTCCTGAAAAAAAAAAGGAACGTTTCTTTTATTGCGAGTTCTGGCTTTCTTTTAGCGTCGGTGCAGGCTAAGTACGGAGGTTTTTGCCAGGTCCGGTTTGTTCAGTGCATCTCTCGTTAGCAGCGACGTTTTTGTCCTCTCTGTCGGGACGCCAAGATGGGTTCTTCTTGCCCAAGAGGTTTCCGTGATAAAAGGATTCGTCAAACACCACTCACACAATATTTATCTTTTCAAAATAAAACAAACGTTCTACTGTTCTTACTGCGATGGAAAAAGGGCTTAGTTCATCAGTGTTCCCAGCAGTTTCACCAATTTAATCCATCACACCACTTTTAAGAGCTCTAATAGTGTATTGAGCGATTCTGCTTCTACACTAGAACGTTTGTGAAAGAGAAAATCAGGGTTAATGATTTTATTTACTCACATATAGATGACACGTCTTATGATTAAAAGCATTCGTAATTTGATAAATTAATCCCATATACATCTCAAATTGAGATGAAAGTTACATTAAGGAATCAGTTTCTTTTGAGAGATTTTATTATCTCAGCTTTATATATAAGGATTATAAAGCCCATCTACGGTAGAACATGATAAACATGAAATATATATTTTTTTGCTTATCCCTATTACACGTGGTACAGGTCATAATCATGGTGGGTAGAAGTAGGCGACTGCTTTTACTGTAAGTGCACCACATGTCTACATACGTGAAAAGTAGTTCGACTTTGCACTACATGGAGTAATGACCAAACGGACTCCGTTGTTTTACCTAGAATACAGTCTCCACAAGTTATTCCGTCCACATGGTACTCGCTGCTAAACCTGGATAAAATATCACGACAGATTTTAAACATGTCGAGTTTCTTTAGTGCGGATTGTAGAACTTTTTATGAGAATAACATCCTCTGCCTCTTAAAAGTTGGATTTTTACTTAAGAATAAAGCTTTTAGGCTGTTGGAGTGATGGTTTAATTGAAAACTTGCTGATATGAAACATATATTTTTATATAATCAAAAGGCGCGATCCATTGAATATATACAGTAGAACAAGAGGACACTCACGCTAGAGGACACCTCTTTACAAAGGACAGTTTTCATTGTCATAATGACGATTTTTAGTATATAACAAATCTCCTGTAAGAGGACACTTCTTCATAAAGAACACTTTTGCTCTGCAACTAGGTGTCCTTTACAGGGAGGTAGTTCTACTGTATATATATTTGACGTGCTGAGTAGCTGGCCAGCAAGCAGGCAGAGCTGGCGGGTGTGTTCCATTTCTGGGAACAAGATCCCACTGGGTGGGGCTCCGCTCTCACTGCCCCTCCTTCTTAACTCCGTGATAGAATGTACACTCATTGACAAAACTTGAGGAAGTATAAAGGCTTTGATGTCGCCGGTCGTCTGTTTATTATTGTTTTTATTTTTTATTTTTCTAGGAGACAGAGACAATTTTGTTCGCACTTTGTTATCTCGTGTATCTTCAATAAAGGTCACTGTGTATTAAATATCTTTCAGTATCGATATACATGCTAAAAGGTACAATTTCCTTGAGTTTTGTCCATGAGTGTAAATTAGTTATCTCGTGTGTCTTCAATAAAGGTCACTGTAATATCTTTCAGAGTTATTGTCTGAATACCGATATACATGCTAAAAGGTACAAAAAAAAAAACGCACTAATTAAAAATATATTTCCAAAAAAAGTAAAACGCACATAGAAGGCGATATAATTGATAAAATAATGAGAGTTCTTGGTGGTCTGCGCCATCTCTCGGAATAAATATCAACTAAACGACGATATTTTTATTCAGGAATATTGACCAGAATCCTTTCTCGATAAATCAACCGTGGTTAAGATGTATGACCAAAAAAGATGTTCTTAGAGGGGACACACTAAATAGACCAAGTACAAGTTCAGGAAATGTGATCTTGACATGGGTTACAAGAGCCAAGAAGTGGGGTTAGGTTTAATGTCGCCAGATCATATTTCTGCAGCCACAATATCTCTACGGGATGGATAACAACAAAACACTAAACTTCACACATCTTAAGCAGTAAAATTGTATATTTTGCCTGGTAGAGAGAAATCTTCAGATAGATTGGGGCAGTTCCGGGTCAGAAGGGAACTAGATCAATGAGTGTAAAAAACTCCCTAAAATAATAAACGTAACTTCGTAGAGAATTGAAACCAAGCGAAGTTTTCATAAACCAAAAGACTAAGGAAGAGGAACTGCTAAATCATCAATGTCCGACATTGGCCTTCTCCACCACATCTTCCACGGTGTCATGTAGAGAATTGAGAAGAAAAATTTGTGAGTGAAATGAGAACATCTCCATTTAGAACAACTTTACATGGAAACACAAAGAAAATAAATTAACATCGACATATCAATAAATTGACTAAAGAGGTAGCAGCAATATTTCATCAAATTAGTGTAAGCCAGGCAGGCAGAACAAAGATGGCATACTGACCGAAGATTTGTGTCCAAACGGCCATAATGGTTCAGTGGACGGACCACAATGGCAGCAATCAATCCAGCAGCCAATGTGGAGAAAGCCAATAACGGCCGGTGGTTTCCTTTCTTGGGCCCTGCTGCCCCACTTGGCTTCTTTCTGACAGGATCTTTTCCTCTTGGACAAGTCAGGACTTGTAGAGGTCTGATGGGCGACGTTGATACTAACCTATGGCACAACATTTGATGGCTGCAGACGGCTCATTTAGAAAAAGATCGATAAGCGTTCAGGCATAAGCGTCTACATTTTATAAAATAATTACTTGAGGTAATAAACTGTTCATATAAATAAATATAGTGATTGGAAATTAAAATAGAACTTCCTTAAGAATTTGTTTGAAAAAAAAAAAAAAGACTCAAAGCCTTTTTAATATTTCTCAGGAGTCATAAATTAGAAATATTTATCCAATCAAAAATTAAATGTGTTATTTGAATGAAAATCATGGTTATAAACTTTATGGAATACATCCTATATATCAACTCACTATATAAATTCAAAATATTTATTTTTAAAATTAAAATGGTATATTTATGATTCAGGATTCCTATCTATCTGCTTTTGTTTTTGGTAACGTGCTATACGCAGACCTAGTTGTTCTGTGGCAGCCAGAGCTGGAGCTAACAATACTGTAGGTAAATTATGCCAGCAAAAATCTAATTGCGCCACTAAATGTTTCCTAAACTCAGCCATCTACAGGCCAGTATGTGGTGGCTCAGCGTCCACACCCAGACTGTCTGAAAGTGAAGAAGAAAAAAATGGGCTTTCAATTACAATAGCCTCATTAGCATCGGGACGACAATATGAAAATTGGTTCTTATCTTGAGACAATTACATTGAGTGAGGCGATAGTCGCTATATCGGTGGTCCATTGTGTGGCCGCCGCCGGCTTTCCTCCATATTTTCCTGGCAGGATCTAGGCCGAGTCGCATGCCGGCAGAATTGGCGAATTGGGAAATATTTTATTAGAAACAATCCTTGAAGAACATCGCTGTAGGTCAGCACCCATTGTTACCAAGGTATGGGTGGCGGAGCTTTGCCAATGGAATCTTTTCTTTTCCGATACATTTCGAAGCCTGTCAAATTGTTTGATAAAATTTTGTCATTCTGTAGACACACGAGTTTCAATCCAATATTTATACATATTAAATAGAGATGACTTGTTCCATTATATGTATGTTCCATATGTAAACACCTGTTTTCTTTCCTCTTTTCGCTCTCCACTTCTTCCACCCATATTTCCATATTAAATAAGGAAAATTATTTGTTCACAATTATTTTCTCAATTTGAAAAAATGAATTTCATTTATCTTTAGAATGTTTGAAATAACGGCTCAGAGATTCTGTGAAGGGAGAGTTGAGTTAGTTGGGACTGGCATCCAATGTGATGTCACCAGACTGAACTAAACCTAGCCCTGGGGAAGACTTCCCGCTACCAGCAGGCCGATGCCCGAGGGTAGAACGAATTCCTACTGTACGGTGCCGACGTTCTTTCAATTAATCACAACGAATCAAACGATAGCTCCCAATATTTCATTTTTAGAATTTATGAATTATTGGAGCGTCTCAATATATCGATTGGCTATGATGGATATTCCATCCTATCTCAATTACGGAAAGTTTGGCTGATTGTCAAACCTCAATTAGAGTCGCACGCCACGCGCCCAGAATAGATGATGAACATAATTTGGAATCGACCATTGTGATCGAATAGAGGCAATGGACAATTTACTGATGGCGAGGGAATAGTATCGCTCTGTCCAGGGAATGTCATCTCACACAGTACAACGTTGTGATGAAATTAAAATAGACCACAGCTGCACATAGATGGATAAATTCGCCAATAATGTCTACAGAGAGTAATTTTAGTAAGAGAGATAATACCACGACATCGATATAAATAATGATTCGATTCAACACGTCTTTTATCAAATAAAACGAAATTCAACTGTATCTACTGGCTTAACTGACTGGCTTAATCGAACATTCTTTCAGAGTGCCGGATATATTCTAATACAATTTTAAACGGGAATGGTAGATTAAACTGGCCAAACCGCTGGGAGGATTCACCAATGATGAGCCAGGCATCCTCACAATACTTTTATATCGCAGTAAGGTTAGTAGGAGAATGTTTTATTTGAAAAATAAAATCGCGCTAAATAGATTCGTTATAAACTGAACCATACATAGATTAGTTGGTATTGAAAGAAAGGAAACATGACATCGTCCGTTCGTGGGGAAGTTGATCCTGGCGACGTCCCCAACACCGCACCGGGGGGATCACATGAAAGGACAGGTGAGGAGATGATGGAGTACAGGAGATAGAGCGGTCAGTGAGAAACAAAAGAATCTCGGTCGGCAATAAATCAAGAACTTGATGGTCAAACTGTAATGAATCCGTAACATTGGGTGTGGCTGTGGTGTGGCAGCTGCGGCCCGGGAGTGCGGCTACCCAGGCTCCCCCTCCCACTCCTCCATCACCTTCTCCCCCGAGCCCATCCAGCCGGGGACCGTGGCCACCTACTCCTGCGAGAGCGGCTTCGAGCTGCTCGGCCCCATGCGCCGAGTGTGCAACGAGAACGGCACGTGGTCGCCCCCCGGCATTCCCTTCTGTGGTGAGTAGCCCGGATCCATTCTGATATAAACACAACACGCGTTCTGATTGCCATTAATGTATTGGACATGACACTGAAAGTTGTTATTAAGTATGCTTTACGTATCATGTCAAATGTCGATAAAAATTATAACTTCTAATGTAGTTAACAATCTCAAAACATTTAGGGTCTAATGAAACCTAACTCTGTCCATTCTTTCCTCCATTTTGTACCAGCGGAGTAGGAATGTAATGTCACATCATAATTCTATAACTTTTGGACATTTCAATATGCTGTTTGTCTGGACAAACAATAAAGACAATATGTTACAAAATGTTAAATTGAACTCTTTGTTATAAAGTTCTATCACACTTGTCCAGGGATCCTGGTTGGTATTTGGTGAAACACTTTCCATTGATTGCAGCGAACAACTCTTTAATTACAACACACGGATCACATTAAAGCAATAACATTTAACACATCTCGGGTGTCTTATACAGACTCTCTCGTGCCGAGGAGTCGAAGAGAGAATATAAATAGATACATCATTTGTTGGTTGGAAGTCTGTCTGGAAGATATACAGCTACATCAGCCAATTATTCACTTAATTCCTGACGTTTCAGTGACTGGCTGTCATTCCCCTGAGGAGAGACTTGATCCATTCTCTCCATACTCTGGAATGAACAGCAGTCGTTAGAATTCGTTCTCAACGTTCTCTTTAAAGAATACGACACAATGAGCTCAAAACCATTTAGTTCGGTAGTTTCTTGTACCATCGAAGTAGGATAGGGACTTCCTCGGCAAACCTGGACGACGTTAGAGAAGAGCCAGTCACTCTGAGATTTTCCTAAAATGGATCGAAGTTGTCGATGAGCTGGGTCAGGAAAGGCCTCAGGGACAACTCTAATGGGGCTGGAATCGGACGAGGCTTGTCAACATGTTGCGCAACTGTCATGCTGATGGCATTGTTCTAGAGCCACGGTGTTACACCGCAGTCGGGATGGCCAGTGGGACATTTGGGTTGTCACAGAACGTCGCCGGACAGTTCGCACCCACAAACAACAACATTTTGACATCCCGTTCGCTGCGGACTATCGCTCGCATAATTATAAACTATCAACCAGTAAAAGGGTGACCAGCTATAGACCGTCTTAGTGAGGTGACATGACACAAGCATGGTGTCGGGTCAACAGTCTTTTTTAACATTGTTTCTCTCTGAATGGGTAAACTACCAGCTCCACAGCTCGGCAGAAAATATGAGGATATCGTTAGAAATAACAGGTAGCATTTGGTATACCTTTCCACCAAGACTGCCTATCGCGGATGGTCATTATTCTTCTTGATTATTTTATTTCTTGGATGTTCCTGAACGAGTCTATGTAAGATATAATGTTTTAATAAAAACATTTTATTATTTTCTCGGGCGTTTGGTTTTGCTGTAGAAGAAAGAAGGGATAATTGGGAGATTTGATCCCCTATTGGTGATTGTTATTGCCTCAATTACTGAGAGTTTGGCCGATTGTTCAGCTAGAGTCGCGCGGCATGCGCCCAGAATGGATTGTATCCGCTCTCATCCGCCCTCTTCCATTTATTTCTTTTTAAAGTTTTGTTTCGTAGTTTCATTTCTACCACCATTGACTTGTATAAAACATGATAAAACTGTGCGCTGTGAATGGCGGGGGTCCATTGACGGCGAGCGGCCAGTTCAGCCCCGCGGGGGGACGATCAAATTCCTCAATTCCGGAAGACGGGAGGCCGCCGGGAGCTACGTCGGCATTAGCATGCGACCCCACCACCGCCGCGGCAGAGCTAAGTTATAACCGAGGAAAGGTCGCCCCGCGCTGTTCCTTACTTTATCTCGCGTTTTATGGACTCAAAGTCGACTATATGGATGGCTTGAGGAAGTTGTTCCTGTGTAAAAATCCTGAATTTGTGCTCTATAAATATGTTTCCGGAATTTGTTTTATTACTCGAAAGGTCGCGTGTTTATTAAATTCTTCCCCCGTGGAGATATTTCGGTTCCAGCTTCGAAAATGCGTTAGTTTTATTAGCGGTGAAGATATTTTTAAAGTGGCAATCCATTCATGGACAAAACTTAAGAAAGGTGTACCTATTAACATGTATATCGGGATTCTGACAATAACTCTGAAAGATATTTGATACACAGTGATCTTTATTGTTAAGATACACGATATAACCAAGTGGGAACAAAGTCGCCTCTTTACAAAAAGGCATAAGACGTCACAACACTTTTTTATTGATTGCATAAAATGGCTGCTCAGCAAACTAACTGAGGCTTGTCCGAAGCTACTTCATGCAATTAATAAAAAAGAGTTGTGAGGTCTTATGTCTTTTGTAATTTGTCGAACTCCGCAAACCTGTGATATTGAAGATTGCCTCCTTAAAATATAGGCGACATCAAGGACTCTCCATTTTCTTAAGTTTTGTCTATGAGTGTATTTTATAGCGGCAGCAGGTACGGCGACATACTCACCGAGCTAGCAGGAGACGGGCAGAAAGTCCATCAATCTGCCATGGAAACAAAGCAGACGAGCTGACTGACATATGATGGATACACATTTATGAATGATTCTTTACATTATTGATAGCAATAATAAATCCAAATAATAATACGCACATCATAAAATATTTCCATATTATATTAATAATCTTTAAATATTTCGTAGGTTTCACCTTCTCTCTTTTGTATCTTCAAATTTATTACGAATACTGACATGGAGCTTGTATCTTCATTCTACGTTCTATATTGGCTTTATCACAGACGATCTTTTGGTACGATTACCTTGTGTGTTTGCATAGTTGATTAACGAACTGAATGTCTTGGATGTATTAAGTCTTTAAGTCACGATGTTGGGAGAGTTTATCTCATTAGCGGTTTCGTCAATTTAATCCACCGCATTTTAGAGCTCCAATATTGAATTGATCCTTTTGCTTATATTTTCCACACTGTATGATTGAATATTGGTTATGGTATTTGAGAAAACTATGGACATAAGCATAAATTCGTCATTAGTGGTTTTATTTCTGATATGTGGTTAGATGTTACATTGCCCAATGTGCTAAGTCTTCTCGATGGTTTCAAGCAAAGACATTCAGTCAGGGATGCCTGCCCCAGGAAGAGGATGGCTCCGCCGACGACGGCTAATTGCTCGAGGCGTGAAGTCCTGGCCAGCCAACCTTGTCGTTTCCGCCACAGACAAGAAGAGCAGATAGCGGCTCAATCGGCTGTTGGCCACCCTCGCGGGCCTTCCTTTTCTTAAAATGGCTAAATAATTGTTTTCCTCCTTTTTATCTTTCCAACTTTAGAACTCTATTCATATGGGTGGCTATTTCGGTGTTCTTTTAGCATCTTGTATTGTTGGTCCACTCCTAAGTATCTCTTCCGCCCGAGGGTTCTTCTTTCCATTTTGTCCGTCATGGGTAGCTAAGGATGATGTAACCTTGCCGTCATCATTGCGTAGGTCTACGTAACGGCGTAGTATTGCATATCTACAGTGTTGGATGTTGATGGAAGATATGTAACTTAAGAGACGGTTTTTTACACCTCATACTGCTGATTTAAAATATTGAAAAAAAAAGTATCATCATTCAAATGAGGGGGGGGGGGGGTACTAAGATTACCATTATACCTAACAGGCATTTTATCATTTTGCTGAAGAACATAGCTCGATGCATCAAATCGTCAATTCAGGTATATATTTGTACAGTCCCTGTTCCTTTAAACACCCTTTCCTTGTTTGTCTTAACAAAGTCATACGAAATCTGTCTAACACAAAGTAGAGCAGTCTGGAAAATAAAATAGCGAAACCGCTGGAAAGATTGACTATTGATGAGTCATGCTTTCCCTTTTTCATTTTTGAATCATTTCAGTATAAGATTTGCAGAAGAAAATAAGAGGGGACGTTGAAAATTGTATCAAATATCAAAGTCATCCATCCATTCAAAGGGCCGACCATTCAGCAAATAGAGGAGCACTGATAAGTTAAATAATTTCTTCGGGAAGGTTCGTTCACCATCCTAGGATGATCCAAGACGTACGATGTGTTAAGTAATCCACGGAACACTAACATTTGACAACAAGGTGTCAAGAAGAGACGTAACTAACCTAAGCTGTGGATATCTCCTGATTAGCAACAAGGGCCAGGCAGGACAATGTGGCCAGGAAGAGAGGGTATGCTGATGAGTCCATCAGGAATCCATAAATCTTGAGCTGTCACGTGGGACCTCTGGAAATTATTTTAATTACGAAGCCGACCGTAGGGCAAATGGCGCTTCCTGGTTCCCTGGCGGTCGTTCCTCACAAGTACGGCCTAGCTGCTGAGGTCGCTAAACACCGCAAATCTTTGCTATATTCCCGCCTTGGGTGAAACTACCGGCGAGATTTGTGTGTTCTCTCAGTCGTTAAGTGAGGCCCGCTTAGAGAGGGAGAATATGGTTTACGAGCTGCTAACCATTTTCTCTCTCCTGCTTAACGACATAGGTGGCAGATTAAAACGTAAACTATGTATTAATTGGTTCTCTAGCAAGTATATATTATGCTCGTCACATTATGTCTACCTATACCCACCCATCTAGGGATACATCCCTAATGTTCAAGTCCACAAGCAAAGTACTGAATATTTTACAGATATTTATAATTTCAATACAAGAAGCACAACAAACGAAAGTATTTCGGCGAGTAGCACGCTCACCTTTATCAAGCCAAACGATTTAATCGTTATCAATTCTATTAGAATCGTTTGACCCGATAAACGTACTGCTGGAAGAAATAGTGAAATATTTTCGCATGGATCATAGCTGCGCCTATTCTATAGAAAGCATATATCCTCTAAGGGCTGCGATGGTCCAATATGCAAGAGAGTAAAGTGCATAGAGAGAGGCCGGCCGTCAGCGTGCGCGTGCGTGAACGTTCCCTTCTTCCGGCTCGCGCAGGAGACTTCCGGCCATTGGAGCGAGACAAAAGCTAGGTGTTGATGACGGCAATGTTAATTGGACAGCGGATGCTGATTGGTCCCGAGGGCGAGATCGACATCCTGATTGGCTCTTCTCGCCACCATCGGCTGCTGTGATATTCTTCAAAACACGCTGATTGCATATAAGCCATTATCATCATGAGTTATCTACAGATATGTTTAACATGTTATACAACGCTTATAGTTCTACATGCTGGCAGACATTCTGAATAAAGTTTTTTCTTAAGTGCCTTTGCTGTTAAAATCTATTTTGTTATTTGTATCGGAAGATATATGTCCACTTTTACAAATTCTCATAGACATTTGAAGACAACGTTATCAATATACCAGAAGCGATTATTATCTTGGCGTTTATTTTGAAGATTAAATGCATTTCTATTTATATAAAGGTGCCCCAATAGTTGTAGAGTAGAAGAAGATGTATAGAGACACAGGTCTAGCGGGAACTTACATAACGGTAATTAGCGTCAGTTTTACCCTGGGGCCGCTTGGCCGACGTCAGCTGGGAGTTAACGGCCAGGTCATGTTCACTGCAGCGCAGCCGTGGGTCAGTCAGGTTGGATAAACAATCCACACATCTGGGATGTTTACATTCTGCTGTCCTGACAGGATTCCCGTGTTATGACAGGATATTTTACCTTCACGGAAGTTTGTGTAGTTTTTACATCGAGGTTTTCAGCGTGGGAAGAAGACTTTGTAGAAGATTTCAAACAGGTAGATTGGGCGTGGCTACAGCACAGTGGTAAAAGGATTCTTTAAATTCCATTATGGCACAATGAAGGTCGCGTTACCTTATTGCCCTTGAATTTTGGTGAATTTTTAATTTTACGCGAAATTTGAATAGCGATTCAACAAACGACAGAAAAAGTTATTTCAACGAAATCTTAATTTGCGTCATTTGATGCATGGTTCTCGAGAATTCTTCAGCAAATTCGTCAACATTAAAACCAGGCCAAATGGGCAACCAAAACCTGGCCGAAGGGTCTCTTATTTAATAACAACAAAGAGATTGTCAGATTAGGTCGAGCGATTGCTTTTTCAAACTCTCAGACCCAGAAACCACCATTTTGGATGACCATTCAATATTCAAGATAAGTGTCGTTGGTTTAACAAGAATTTTCTGTTCTAGACTGGTACCAGAGGTTTACACCTACGAGCTATATCTCGGTCTTTATAATTTGGTGGAAGAATCTGAAAGAGTTCTATTAAAATATAAAACACAAATTCCAAAATAGAAACCTTTAGCACATTGTGAATCGCAATTTACAAAATCTGGATATTTTATAAAGTTATCCCAAAAGTTCATAAACATATTATGATGATTTATATTTTTCAAGTGTTTACGAACTTTTGGGACAACTTTGTAATTCTGAAACCTGGCCCTCGGGTTATTGGCCACCCTTGATATAGAACATCAGAGATTAAATCATTCTTCTATAAGAATTCTGTTATAATTTTACCAAGGTTACCAATATTACCAAGGTTGTCCCAAAAGTTGGTAAACACTTGAAAAATATAAATCATAATATGTTTACGAACTTTTGGGACAAACTTATAAAGCCACGTCAAGAATATGCAAACAGAATTTAATAAGATCTATTCATTAGGATAGGAAAGCAGACACATATGGGCGAATTAAAAAAGTCACACAGAGGTGTTGGCGCCGTGGATAGAGCCGAACTCCACCGACAATAGCTTCCTTCCTTCCTTCCTCTCCAGCACTTAGAATGGACGCCGTGTCATTATTGGTCGAAGCTCAGAAATAGAAAAACCAAATAACGTCACAATTTCTGTGTATTTTTGGAATCCGGGGTGGAAGTTTTTGTCTTAAAGTGGGATGACACAATGAAGGTATTTTTGGGACAGCTTTGAGAACAATGGGGTAAAAAATACTGAAGCCAGCTGCGGGCATTGTGGGCCAATATCTCCTAACATAGAGTCTTCTCTCCTTTCAGGATTGATTTATAACTTATTTGTGGGGATTTCATTGGGAACTTTCTGTATTTAGCCCACAGACTGGGAATATATAAAATCCCTAAATCCCTGGAGATCCTTTAGCAATAAGAAACTTCTTGCAAGAAACAGTCAATGTTCTTAATTAAGCCCATTGAAGAGAGATTATCGCTTGAAAACTTGCATTCTAAATTAGAAATAAACTCATTGTGATAAACATTTATAGTTTTTTTTAACGTTTTCACAATTTTATCTTGAATAGTGAATAAGAAACGTATTTCGAAAAAAAAAAGTATATAATTCATCGATACTATTTATTGCAATTTATTTTCCATAAGTATCAAATGGACTATTGAAAATGTAAACTGTTTAATTGGAATATCTTAGAAGAGCCCTCTATAGAATCTGAAGATTGACAGCCCAGTTACTGTGACACAGGGTCGAGTTGAGAATACGTTTAGAATTGAACTTCCGTCCAAGCTGTAGTGTATTAGGATCTCTGGAGACATTCGCTGACCTTCACTTCTGATATCCTGGAGCAGGAAGGCAGACAGACCTCCGTGCCGCCCGGACACGCACGGACTGCGTCTAGATCCTTGTCCGCCGTCTAGATCTGGCCTAGATCAGCTGGGCCCCACCTACCTTCACAACCATTCTGTCTCTCCGTCCGGCCTCTAATACTTGGAATTTGTCAAGAGGGACTAGCATCAAGTCAGCATTTGCCAAGGGCCAGCATCGAGACAGCGTGTGTCAAGAAGGACTAGTCTCAAGTCAGCATGTGTCAAGAAAGCTAGCGTCAAAACATCATGTGTCAAGAAGGGCTAGCTTCAAGTCAGTATGTGTCAAGAAGGGCTAGCTTCAAGTCAGTATGTGTCAAGAAGGGCTAGCTTCAAGCCAGTATGTGTCACGAAGGGCAAGCGTCAACATGTGTCAAGTAGGGCTAGCCTCAAGTCAGTATGTATCAAGAAAGCTAGCGTCAAAACATCATGGGTCAAGAAGAGCTAGGATCCAGTTAGCATGTTTCACGAAGGATAAGCTGTCAGCATGTATTAAGAAGGGCTAGCCTCAGCATGTGTTAAGAAGGGCTAGCCTTAGCATGTGTTAAGAAGGGCTAGCCTCAGCATGTGTTAAGAAGGGCTAGCCTCAGCATGTGTAAAGAAGGGCTAGGCTCAAGTTAACATGTGTCAAGAAAGCTAGCGTTAAAACATCATGTGCCAAGAAGGGCCAGCATCCAGTTAGCATGTTTCTCGAAAAACAAGCGGTCAGCATTTGTCAAAAAGGGCTAGAAACCAGATAGTATGTGTCACGAAGAGTTAGCCTCTGCATGTTTCACGAAGGGCTAGACTCAGCATGTTTCAATAAGGGCTAGACTCAGCATGTGCCAAGAGGGGCTAGACTCAGCATGGCCCAAAGGGGCTAGACTCAGCATGTGTCACGAAGTTCCAGCATGTGTCAAGAAGGGCTAGACTCAGCATGTGCCAAGAAGGGCTACCCTCGCATGTGTCAAGAAGGGCTAGCCTTGGCATTTGTCATAAAGGGCTATCCTCAGCATGTGTCACGAAGTTCCAGCATGTGTCAAGAAGGGCTATCCTCAGCATGTGTCACGAAGGTCCAGCATGTGTCAAGAAGGGCCATGTAACCATAGCTGTGGCAACAATCCCCGCAGTGCGGCGACGCAACTTGGTTTGACGCAAGGCGGGTCAAGCAGATGTACTCATCCATTGTCCCTCCCATCGCAGTCCGCTCGGACACTTCACACTTTAGAGCTTTGTTCGTTTTTTTTTAGCAGCATATGTGGATTATATCGGCCGCTGTGGCTGTAGTACCGGGGACCTACGTTTAGTTCTTTATAGATCTTCGTCTCCTTTTCGCTTTCTCTTTACGACGGGGATCTTCTGCCATTATACCATTCAATCTCCAGTTATACAGCCAGGGGAACAAGTCTCGACAGCCTGCTGCTTCTATAGATTTGGTCGGTTTCATTAATGGAAACTCTTTTAACCCAAATGTTTCAAACACCCAATTCCCTAATGCCATCACTGAAGTGATTAAATTTTATTTTTAAAAGAAAAAAACAAACATTCGCATAGAAATTATATTTCTGAATACAGGAAACGCGCGCATATACCTTGTAATTATTTGGTAAATAGCTTTGCGAAATTGGTGACTATCCTCACATCGCAGGCCTAGACTTAGTATTTGATTGCGAGAGTTTGATGATATTTTGTGGATGGAATATGTTTATGGCAGTTTACGTAATTGAAGCAGAGTTGGGCACCCTGTGCTGTCTTCTCTGTGTAGACTGGAGCCGCTACTGCCGACACTGGTTGGTTAAGGTGAAACTACATGTATTGGACACAGTGACAGTCAGGGATGTGACATTCAGAGAGGTGACAGAGGCAATCAGGGAGGTGACAGTCAGGGGGGTAAAAGTCAGAAAGGTGACAGTCATAGCTAGGTAAAAGTCAGGAAGGTGAGTGTCATAGGAGGGTGACAGTCACAGGGGGAGGGGGAGAGTTGGGGGTGAGAGTGTGAAATTTAACAGAGGTTCCTGGAAGGTGACAGAATCAATCAGGCAGGTGACAGTCAGAAGTTAACAGAGATGAACAGCCTGCAAGGTGACAGTGTGGTAGCTAACAGAGGTGACAGTCAGGGAGGTGACAGTGTGGTAGCTAACAGAGGTGACAGTCAGGGAGGTGACAGTGTGGTAGCTAACAGAGGTGACAGTCAGGGAGGTGACAGTGTGGTAGCTAACAGAGGTGACAGTCAGGGAGGTGACAGTGTGGTAGCTAACAGAGGTGACAGTCAGGGAGGTGACAGTGTGGTAGCTAACAGAGGTGACAGTCAGGGAGGTGACAGTGTGGTAGCTAACAGAGGTGACAGTCAGGGAGGTGACAGTGTGGTAGCTAACAGAGGTGACAGACAGTCAGCGAGGTGACAGTGTGGTAGCTAACAGAGGTGACAGACAGTCAGCGAGGTGACAGTGTGGTAGCTAACAGAGAGGACAGTGTGGTAGCTAACAGAGAGGACAGTGTGGTAGCTAACAGAGGTGACAGTGTGGTAGCTAACAGAGGTGACAGACAGTCAGGGAGGTGACAGTGTGGTAGCTAACAGAGGTGACAGTCAGGGAGATGACAGTGTGGTAGCTAACAGAGGTGACAGACAGTCAGGGAGGTGACAGTGTGGTAGCTAACAGAGGTGACAGACAGTCATCGAGGTGACAGTGTGGTAGCTAACAGAGGTGACAGTCAGGGAGGTGACAGTGTGGTAGCTAACAGAGGTGACAGTGTGGTAGCTAAAAGAAGTGACAGACAGTCAGGGAGGTGACAGATAGTCAGGGAGGTGACAGTGTGGTAGCTAACAGAGGTGACAGACAGTCAGGGAGGTGACAGTGTGGTAGCTAACAGAGGTGACAGACAGTCAGGGAGGTGACAGTGTGGTAGCTAACAGAGGTGACAGTCAGGGAGGTGACAGTGTGGTAGCTAACAGAGGTGACAGTGTGGTAGCTAACAGAGGTGACAGACAGTCAGGGAGGTGACAGTGTGGTAGCTAACAGAGGTGACAGTCAGGGAGGTGACAGTGTGGTAGCTAACAGAGGTGACAGTGTGGTAGCTAACAGAGGTGACAGTCAGGGAGGTGACAGTGTGGTAGCTAACAGAGGTGACAGTGTGGTAGCTAACAGAGGTGACAATGTGGTAGCTAACAGAGGTGACAGTCAGGGAGGTGACAGTGTGGTAGCTAACAGAGGTGACAGACAGTCAGGGAGGTGACAGTGTGGTAGCTAACAGAGGTGACAGTGTGGTAGCTAACAGAGGTGACAGTGTGGTAGCTAACAGAGGTGACAGACAGTCAGGGAGGTGACAGTGTGGTAGCTAACAGAGGTGACAGACAGTCAGGGAGGTGACAGTGTGGTAGCTAACAGAGGTGACAGTCAGGGAGGTGACAGTGTGGTAGCTAACAGAGGTGACAGTGTGGTAGCTAACAGAGGTGACAGTGTGGTAGCTAACAGAGGTGACAGTGTGGTAGCTAACAGAGGTGACAGTGTGGTAGCTAACAGAGGTGACAGACAGTCAGGGAGGTGACAGTGTGGTAGCTAACAGAGGTGACAGTCAGTCAGGGAGGTGACAGTGTGGTAGCTAACAGAGGTGACAGTGTGGTAGCTAACAGAGGTGACAGACAGTCAGGGAGGTGACAGTGTGGTAGCTAACAGAGGTGACAGTCAGGGAGGTGACAGTGTGGTAGCTAACAGAGGTGACAGTCAGGGAGGTGACAGTGTGGTAGCTAACAGAGGTGACAGTGTGGTAGCTAACAGAGGTGACAGTCAGGGAGGTGACAGTGTGGTAGCTAACAGAGGTGACAGTCAGGGAGGTGACAGTGTGGTAGCTAACAGAGGTGACAGTCAGGGAGGTGACAGTGTGGTAGCTAACAGAGGTGACAATGTGGTAGCTAACAGAGGTGACAGACAGTCAGGGAGGTGACAGTGTGGTAGCTAACAGAGGTGACAGTCAGGGAGGTGACAGTGTGGTAGCTAACAGAGGTGACAGACAGTCAGGGAGGTGACAGTGTGGTAGCTAACAGAGGTGACATTCAGGGAGGTGACAGTGTGGTAGCTAACAGAGGTGACAGTGTGGTAGCTAACAGAGGTGACAGACAGTCAGGGAGGTGACAGTGTGGTAGCTAACAGAGGTGACAGTCAGGGAGGTGACAGTGTGGTAGCTAACAGAGGTGACAGTCAGGGAGGTGACAGTGTGGTAGCTAACAGAGGTGACAGTCAGGGAGGTGACAGTGTGGTAGCTAACAGAGGTGACAGACAGTCAGGGAGGTGACAGTGTGGTAGCTAACAGAGGTGACAGTCAGGGAGGTGACAGTGTGGTAGCTAACAGAGGTGACAGTAAGGGAGGTGACAGTGTGGTAGCTAACAGAGGTGACAGTCAGGGAGGTGACAGTGTGGTAGCTAACAGAGGTGACAGTCAGGGAGGTGACAGTGTGGTAGCTAACAGAGGTGACAGTCAGGGAGGTGACAGTGTGGTAGCTAACAGAGGTGACAGTCAGGGAGGTGACAGTGTGGTAGCTAACAGAGGTGACAGTCAGGGAGGTGACAGTGTGGTAGCTAACAGAGGTGACAGTCAGGGAGGTGACAGTGTGGTAGCTAACAGAGGTGACAGTCAGGGAGGTGACAGTGTGGTAGCTAACAGAGGTGACAGACAGTCAGGGAGGTGACAGTGTGGTAGCTAACAGAGGTGACATTCAGGGAGGTGACAGTGTGGTAGCTAACAGAGGTGACAGTGTGGTAGCTAACAGAGGTGACAGACAGTCAGGGAGGTGACAGTGTGGTAGCTAACAGAGGTGACAGTCAGGGAGGTGACAGTGTGGTAGCTAACAGAGGTGACAGTCAGGGAGGTGACAGTGTGGTAGCTAACAGAGGTGACAGACAGTCAGGGAGGTGACAGTGTGGTAGCTAACAGAGGTGACAGTCAGGGAGGTGACAGTGTGGTAGCTAACAGAGGTGACAGTCAGGGAGGTGACAGTGTGGTAGCTAACAGAGGTGACAGTCAGGGAGGTGACAGTGTGGTAGCTAACAGAGGTGACAGTGTGGTAGCTAACAGAGGTGACAGCCAGGGAGGTGACAGTGTGGTAGCTAACAGAGGTGACAGTCAGGGAGGTGACAGTGTGGTAGCTAACAGAGGTGACAGTCAGGGAGGTGACAGTGTGGTAGCTAACAGAGGTAACAATGTGGTAGCTAACAGAGGTGACAGACAGTCAGGGAGGTGACAGTGTGGTAGCTAACAGAGGTGACAGTCAGGGAGGTGACAGTGTGGTAGCTAACAGAGGTGACAGACAGTCAGGGAGGTGACAGTGTGGTAGCTAACAGAGGTGACATTCAGGGAGGTGACAGTGTGGTAGCTAACAGAGGTGACAGTGTGGTAGCTAACAGAGGTGACAGACAGTCAGGGAGGTGACAGTGTGGTAGCTAACAGAGGTGACAGTCAGGGAGGTGACAGTGTGGTAGCTAACAGAGGTGACAGTCAGGGAGGTGACAGTGTGGTAGCTAACAGAGGTGACAGACAGTCAGGGAGGTGACAGTGTGGTAGCTAACAGAGGTGACAGTCAGGGAGGTGACAGTGTGGTAGCTAACAGAGGTGACAGTCAGGGAGGTGACAGTGTGGTAGCTAACAGAGGTGACAGTCAGGGAGGTGACAGTGTGGTAGCTAACAGAGGTGACAGTCAGAGAGGTGACAGTGTGGTAGCTAACAGAGGTGACAGTCAGGGAGGTGACAGTGTGGAAGCTAACAGAGGTGACAGTCAGGGAGGTGACAGTGTGGAAGCTAACAGAGGTGACAGTCAGGGAGGTGACAGTGTGGTAGCTAACAGAGGTGACAGTCAGGGAGGTGACAGTGTGGTAGCTAACAGAGGTGACAGTCAGGGAGGTGACAGTGTGGAAGCTAACAGAGGTGACAGTCAGGGAGGTGACAGTGTGGAAGCTAACAGAGGTGACAGACAGTCAGGGAGGTGACAGTGTGGTAGCTAACAGAGGTGACAGTCAGGGAGGTGACAGTGTGGTAGCTAACAGAGGTGACAGACAGTCAGGGAGGTGACAGTGTGGTAGCTAACAGAGGTGACAGTCAGGGAGGTGACAGTGTGGTAGCTAACAGAGGTGACAGACAGTCAGGGAGGTGACAGTGTGGTAGCTAACAGAGGTGACAGTCAGGGAGGTGACAGTGTGGTAGCTAACAGAGGTGACAGACAGTCAGGGAGGTGAACAGCCGACAAGGTGACAGAGCCGAGCTGTCCTCGAGCCGGAAGTCAACCCTGACCTCCCTCCAGGCAAGCGGTCGGGAAGTTCTAGGTCACCGAGGGTGCTGCGGTGGGAACGCAACTCGCGGCGCCACGCCTCGTAGCCGAGCTTGTCTGGCTGAGTTGGTACCGTTGTAATTTGTTGGTTCGTGGGTACTGAGCATCATTGATGTTATTGTTTGTTCAAAACTCCTGCTATAGAAATAAGACAGCTCCAAAAAAACAAAATGGTAGATGTCACAGGTATATAAAGGATTTTAAACAGAGAAACAAAAAAAAATATATAAAATAGTTGAAGGCCTGACTCGACATATAAAATCTAGCATATCTTTTTCATAACTGATGGCACTTCTCATAAAATAACCATCATAGCTTTCTGATTTACTGATGAAAATGTAATATCTCTTCAAATGGAGGTTTGTCGGGTATTCCTAATGCCAATGTCTGTAGACCGAGCAAGTTATTTGCTGGAACCTCGGGGCAGACACGTGGATGGCGACATCCAGAGACAACTGTGACAAGTAATTGCTAGGTGACATTTGGGTTTGTTTGTGTAACCTCGCGACCATTTGGTAAAATAACAATCCCATCGTGCTGCCATAGCGACCGGTGACACGCTCGGTTCCTCACTTTTCTAATCCTTGTAAATTCGTTCGTAATCTCCAATCAATCGCTTGACATCAGCAACGACATTACTCATCGACAAACTTGAGGAACTGGAAAGTCTTTGATGTCGCTTTTTTGAGGGGGGGGGGACACTTGGTTGTCTCGTATGTCTTCAATAAAGGTCACTGTAATATCTTTCAGAGTTATTTTCTGAATCCCGATATACATGCTAAAAGGTACATCTTCGTTAAGTTTTGTCCATGAGTGTATATTGGTTATCTCGTGTGTCTTCAATAAAGGTCACTGTAATATCTTTCAGAGTTATTGTCTGAATCCCGATATACATGCTAAAAGGTACAACTTCCTTAAGTTTTGTCCATGAGTGTATATTGGTTATCTCGTGTGTCTTCAATAAAGGTCACTGTAATATCTTTCAGAGTTATTGTCTGAATCCCGATATACATGCTAAAAGGTACAACTTCCTTAAGTTTTGTCCATAAGTGCATATTGGTTATCTCGAGTGACTTCAATAAAGGTCACTGTAATATCTTTCAGAGTTATTATCTGAATCCCGATATACATGCTAAAAGGTACAACTTCCTTAAGTTTTGTCCATGAGTGTATATTGGTTATCTCGTGTGTCTCTCAATAAAGGTCACTGTAATATCTTTCAGAGTTATTATCTGAATCCCGATATACATGCTAAAAGGTACAACTTCCTTAAGTTTTGTCCATGAGTGTATATTGGTTATCTCGTGTGTCTTCAATAAAGGTCACTATAATATCTTTCAGAGTTATTGTCTGAATCCCGATATACATGCTAAAAGGTAAACTTCCTTAAGTTTTGTCCATGAGTGTATCTTTTAATTAAGATATTTCTTATCATCATAAACGCCCTCTATCGATCAAAATTATAAAGATATTCTCACGTTTCTTTTTAAACACATATAATAAAAACCTATTTCTAAAATATTATACTGCAATGATTTACAATTGAAAGAAGGAAGGCTTGGTTCATCAGTGGTGAACCCTCACAGCGGTTTCGACATTTTTAGATAATTCTTCAGTCCATAGACTCATCCAGACACATCCAAGAAAGAGAGAAAACAAAGAAAAAAAGGATCATCCGCTATATACAGTCTTAGTGGAGAGGCATACCAACCACTGTGTGTCTTCTTCTTTTCCAATGTTAACGATATTCTCAACATTTCTACCTAACTGAAGAACAGGTAGTGCAGGCAGACAACGCTCTCATTGGTCAACGATTGAGATAGAAACATACTTTACTGACTTTCAGTCAACATCAAGACAAAGTTGCAACAAGATTACAGCTATCAGCATTATAATATACAAATACAGTTACGAGCGTCATCCGTTCTTAATTCTTCATTTCCTAATCATTTGTCATCTCTGTCACCGTTTGCTTTTTCTTTGGAATGGCGCCCTCCTAATGGTTGGCTACGATCACGCCACCTTTGCCCCCCCCCCCCCCCACTCGCTTTTTCGTTTTTGTAACTATTGTGTTTGAGCGGGTCGCTCTTTAAATAAATGCATATATTAGTTAATAACTAAATGGAATCCTCTCTTTCTTTTTCCCAGTAAGAGACGCCTACGGAAGCCAACAGTACATAGACAGATAAAGCACATAGGCTATAGTTATTAACTAGCATATGCATTTATTTAAGGCGCCAATTTATAATGGTAACAAATAGTATTTGAATCAAAACATTCAATCGGGTAAAACACGGGCGTTGCCCGGGTCATTCGGCTAGTAAAATATATACATGACATCAGACTGGAGGCCTTCCCCGAGGGACTTCTAGATTACATCAAGGGCTACAAGCCGCCCTGAGTCCGGATAGGCGCTTGGCCATAATGGAGTTGTTGTCTCCAACATGTTCAATTGCCATGTTGAGGAATTCACACAGAATGTTTTCTGGCGAGAGCTGCCTGAGTTGTTGCTCCCTCTCAGTGAGATATTGGTCAATGAGAGAAACTGGTGAATTGTTCCAGTCATTTTATATGAATATGTTCATTTTCAATTGATGATTCGTCAACTTGCCTCTTCATTATTGTCAAGTAATTTGGAAATTGAATTTCAGCCATAATGGTTCTTTTATTTGAAGTTTGTAATATTTATTTTTGGCAATGTGTTTCTTTTTTTTTTTTTTTTCACATTTCAAATGTTATCGCTACAGACCTTACTACAGTGATGACATTTATTGAATGAGATGGCTTAGTTCAATAGTGGTGAACCCTCTCAGCAGTTTCACCAAATTAATCTCCAGAACGCTCTACTATTGTATTGGGTTGGGTTTCTTATATACCTTGTATTTTCTATGGAAGACAGCTATGGGGTGTTTAGGAAACCTATGGACATAAGCTTAAATGGTTCCTTTAATAAATGATTAACAAAATATCAACATAAGACTAATCTCTTCGTCAGTCGTTCATCTACTGAACATTCTGGTCTAAAATGGCTTTCAGAATCTAAACAGAGGCGTCGGAATAAGAGAAGGATAAATACTGTTGATGTTTGAACAGACCAAGTTATTCTGTAGCTATGATGTCTGGTATTGAGCTCCTCGGCTTTAACCAAACCTAATATTCTGATAATCCTCCACTGAAAGAAATACACTCATCGACAAATCTTGAGAAAATTTCATATTTTGATGTTTCTGGCTGTCTATGTCTTTTTGGAGACAGAGGAAATTTTGTTCATACTTTGGTTATCTCGTGTGTCTTCAATAAAGGTTACTTTGTATAAAATAGCTTCCAGAATTATTGTCCCGATATATACATGCTGAAACTTCCTTAAGTTTTGTCCCTTAGTGTATTATTGCAGCAAGTTAACTTTTCAATGACTTCAAACACACTTCCAAGTTTATTTATTACTTTAATGATTCGTTTTAGCTTCAAAATCAATGGCAAACTCTAAATAGAAAATTAGATTCTTTTATGGATGTCAATGACACTGTTTAAAATCCAATGAGTTAATACAAACTGAAGATTCCCAAACGTGCTGAACAAAAATACCATTCTTCAATGGGGTGCAGTCAAATTCTACATTTCTTGGTGACCCACCTCGACATTAGATCGCTTCTACTATGGTTAAATTCTGGTAGAACAACTCACAGAATTGTAAGAACATATTCACAGAAAAGTGAAACTCCGCAGAGCGACCGACCGACCGACGCTGGGCAGGAGCTGGGGGAATATTCAATGAAATGGTCAGTGGCGGTCAGAGGTCAAATGTTGCCTGCCCTCGCGTCCATGGTCAAGGAGACCATTGTAGCAGGAATTATGTCAGTAGCCGGCTGGATATAGAAACCGAGGTAAACACCCTCTCCTAACATGATTTTAATTCTTTTTAAACTTTGAAACTCTTTAAAGACGTTTCCTCCAGCGGTTTCTTTACTGATTCAATATTTACAAACACATCTTGTGTTCACATGTTCTTCAAGTAAATAAAGTCTAATTCAATTAATTCGCTCGGGATTAATTTTCAAATTGTTGCACTTTGTCGTGATATAGGACATGGCTTGAGTAATTTAGTGAATACACAAATAAATAAAAATGTTTTACTACTTTTAAAGTTTCTTTAAACTTAAGCACAACATTGCAGGAGGAAAAAAAGCTTAATTCAGGAGAGCATATAATGTCTATTCTAACCGGCGACTTGGCAGAAGGATGTTTCTGTTTTGTTGGTAACGACAACGGCTCTCGGAAGTTCCGAGTTTCTGTTCATGGAATCACAAGCTAGCTGCGGGGACGAAGTTTGAAGAGGAAGTTTATTGGCCCATCTGCCATCTCCAGTTGATGTTTGAAGATGTTGCGGAAGGCAGGAGAGGGGAAAGCAGGAAGAGCCCCTGATGATCCACTTGATGGTTTTCCAGAAGGAATGTGCCGCTATTGATTTTTAATTGAGGCGGCCAGGGTGGTTAAACCTGATCCCGGCAGGGTCATCGCTCCGAGCCGTCAGCCGCCATCTCTCGGCCCGAATTCAAACCATTTTGCCGCTTCATGCCGCAGATTCTTTTAGCTTGATGTTCGATGATGGTATTGGAATTTGTTGTGAAAGTTTATTTCTGATGGGATGTACTTCTATGTAATTAAAGTGCGATGATCAACCAAGAAAACACAAGGATCAATAAACGAACGTACTATGACACTTTAGTTTCTTTAATAAATTCTGTACTGGCTTTAGCGTACAGGTACTGCTATATACTGTTCTGTACTAGCCATCCTTTTTTACCAATCAGTACCCTAGATAAACGATAAAGTTTGAAAGTTTTTACGGTTATGTTTTATTTGAAAACCCTTCACCCTAAGGTATGACCGATCGTTTATTGAAAAATGTCTTTTTTTGTTAAAGAGTGAAAGAATCGAGTGTAAAAGCTGAGGTTTATCAAAATGGCTGGCTCAATTAGATATTCGGTTAAATATTCGACATTAATCCCACCTGTACTCAACTTGAGGGGAATCATTCTAGACCTTCCAGTACTACCATCGTGTTCTTTCTTCAAATATTGATCTTCTGGGGACGTAATTGTTTAAGGTGCCACTGATGGCATTGATTGATTGGTCGTTAGGAATTTTAATAAATCACTCGGCACCATCTCTCACAATTCGTGCAAAATGTTTTATGATTCTTTTAAACAATGGAATTTTACCAAATATCCATCAGCCATGATGGCCTATCATTGAAATGATTCCAAAGCATCCCCACGTCAGTTAGTTCAATCCTTTAAATGAGGAAGAAGATGGGAAGTAGCATCCTGGCCACCGCTGAGATCGGCCGCCGAGTTGAGAGGAAGGCAAACATGACCTGGGCCAGCGGAAGGAGTTAGACACCTAGGAACAACATTTCCTCCTCTCCCAACAGTTTCTGTCAACCTCACGAGTAATTTGAGAGTTTTCTTAATAAATTGCTCCAAACTTGAGGAATCTGAAATTTGAAGAAATACCCTTCCCCCAAATATTTGTAGATTCTCTGTTTGAGTCGATGTTTGACTGGTGCACCTTCCACCGGCCGAGATTTCAAACTTCCATCGGCAATGGGGATTCTCTCAGCTACAAGGGATCCAACCCCACTAACACCAACTCCTGTAGTCTTGGTGGGATTACTGGATTAGTAAACAGAATATATAACGCCACCTGTAGGTAAACAATGGATAATTATTCAGCGTTTTTCCATTTAATCCTAGAAGACCCATTTCTGCAATTACTGAATTGTCGATTATAAAGATTTGGGAAGGCTTGGCTTTACAGAAGTGAGACATCGATTGTTCCCTGATCTAAATGATTTAACTCTCTTACATCAGCCACTTTGTCTATATAAATTTTATGAACTCTGTCGATTAATACATGTAAATTTGTAAATATTTAATTCTAAGTTCTAATTTGTTTGCTGTTTTGTTTGTTACCTCTGTAATAGACGCAAACATTTCAATATTGCGCCTGGTTGATCAATAAATGAAAAAAAAAATGCAGTGGTGAACCATCCCAGATATTTCGCCAGTTGGGATCGCTCTATGGCACTGTAGAGGAAGTCTCTGGGAGCATTGTCAAACAATAACAACAGGAACTTTGTCCAAACACCTAAAGTATCATTAATTGTCCAAACTTGACTTCTTAGCTATTTCCACGCCTCAAATTCTTTTCAAAGCTCCCAGTCACTAAGCAGAAGAATACAGGCGGTAAGCTATTGTTGCTTTCTAAGTTATCAGCTTGGCCCTCATGTCCCGGGTTAAAGGCCATTCTTTCTATTTATAACTTCTTTAACTTTATGGAGCCGTTGTCTCTTTGTTTTCTTCAGTAAGATGGGAAATAAAGCAACATTCGCTTTGTTGAGGAATAGTTTAAATTATTTCATTCTTTCATGGTACGGAGTTTATAACGGTTAACATTAAATAAACCAATACAAGAGCCATTCTCGCGCTCCATCTTTGCACAAGCTTATAAACTAATTAGAGCGATTTTTAATTTTTTAAATAAAACAACTTACTTCTGTTCTTGTTGCAATAGAACTATATTGGGAGGGCCTGGCTCATCAGTGGTGAACCCTCCCAGCGGTTTCTCCAGTTTAATCCACCTGACCGCTCTCATACAGCATTGGAGTTTAGAGAAATGCATAGAGCGAACAGTAAGGATAGATATAAATACTGGAATAGGACATCGCTCTTTCGTAAACAATTCCCTCATCAATAAATGTGTTAGGAATCAATTAAATAGGGGCCATATTAGCACGCCATTTACACTCATGGACAAAACTTAAGGAAGTTGTACCTTTCAGCATGTATATCGGGATTCAGACAATAACTCTGAAAGATATTACAGTGACCTTTATTGAAGACACACGAGATAACCAATATACACTCATGGACAAAACTTAAGGAAGTTGTACCTTTTACCATGTATATCGGGATTGAGACAATAACTCTGAAAGATATTACAGTGACCTTTATTGAAGACACACGAGATAACCAATATACACTCATGGACAAAACTTAAGGAAGTTGTACCTTTTACCATGTATATCGGGATTCAGACAATAACTCTGAAAGATATTACAGTGACCTTTATTGAAGACACACGAGATAACCAATATACACTCATGGACAAAACTTAAAGAAGTTGTACCTTTTATCATGTATATCGGGATTCAGACAATAACTCTGAAATATATTACAGTGACCTTTATTGAAGACACACAAGATAACCAATATACACTCATGGACAAAACTTAAGGAAGTTGTACCTTTTACCATGTATATCGGGATTCAGACAATAACTCTGAAAGATATTACAGTGACCTTTATTGAAGACACACGAGGTAACCAATATACACTCATGGATAAAACTTAAGGAAGTTGTACCTTTTAGAATGTATAACGGGATTCAGACAATAACTCTGGAAGATATTACAGTGACCTTTATTGAAGACACACAAGATAGCCAATATACACTCATGGACAAAACTTAAGGAAGTTGTACCTTTTAGCATGTATATCGGGATTCAGACAATAACTCTGAAAGATATTACAGTGACCTTTATTGAAGACACACAAGATAACCAATATACACTCATGGACAAAACTTAAGGAAGTTGTACCTTTTACCATGTATATCGGGATTCAGACAATAACTCTGAAATATATTACAGTGACCTTTATTGAAGACACACAAGATAACCAATATACACTCATGGACAAAACTTAAGGAAGTTGTACCTTTTACCATGTATATCGGGATTCAGACAATAACTCTGAAAGATATTACAGTGACCTTTATTGAAGACACACGAGGTAACCAATATACACTCATGGATAAAACTTAAGGAAGTTGTACCTTTTAGAATGTATAACGGGATTCAGACAATAACTCTGGAAGATATTACAGTGACCTTTATTGAAGACACACGAGATAACCAATATACACTCATGGATAAAACTTAAGGAAGTTGTACCTCTCAGCATGAATATCGGGATTCAGACAATAACTCTGAAAGATCTTACAGTGACCTTTATTGAAGACACACGAGATAACCAATATATACTCATGGACATAACTTAATGAAGTTGTACCTCTCAGCATGTATATCGGGATTCAGACAATAACTCTGAAAAATCTCACAGTGACCTTTATTGAAGACACGCGAGATAACCAAATGTTAACAAAAATTACCTCTGTCCCTTTCCAAAAATAGATAACCGACAACATCAATGATTATTCACTTCTCTAAGTTTTGTCCACAAGTGTATAAAAAACTATTAAACGTAATTTAAAAATAATAATAATAAATAGCAACTTATCACTGCTCAGTTTCGATGGAAACTATGCTGAATGGGAAGGTAGTTCTGCAGTCTACTGGAAGTTTACCGTGTGGCCCATTGAATCACGTACTGGGGATTCTTGAGCACTTGCTGACTGTGATCTGGGCCAGTCCGATGCAGCAGTAGAGAGGCCTGGTGGAGTCCTGTTGGGAGGGTTCTCCACTGATGAGCCAGGCTCTCCCAATACATTGCCATCGCAGTAAGGACAGTGGGAAGCTGTTTCATTTGTATTAAAAAGCGTTATAATTTCTCAAAGGTAGTGCACTATGGAAATAAGTATGCTATGAGGGAGTTTATACAATGAAATCTTATCACATTATATAAAAAGACCAATACATTGTGTTTTTCGAATGACATTCATTCTAGAATAGATGGCTGATGCAAAGACATGCCTCTTAAATCCATTCCAGGCCTCAGAAACGGAAGCATTCGAAACAAAACAGATCCAAGGCCGGAAATAGCGATCCATACATTTTTTTCTGCAAGCAGAGTTGCCAAGTTGAAAGAAAAACTTATTTGGCCTTGTTTGAGGAATTTGAATCATTGTTTTCATCTTATTTGCATAAACCAAACATTATTTTTGTCAGGAATTTCGGAAACCTGAATTGACCTTGCTGGCGCTCAGCCCTGCCCTGCCACAAGGCTGAACTTGGCGACAAATATTTATGTCGACAATACCGCTTGGCTGAGTCACGTGGTTCAGGATGGGAAGGAGTTTAACTCACAGTGAAGCTACATTTATTGTATTATTGTGTAGATTTTAATCAATAACTTTACTTTTACGTGTTTAAGAGCTAGGCAAGAGCGATCTCTCAAATTTCTATTGAGAAATATTACCTAAGTTGGTCCCATGTGTGAGGAGCGATACACAATTTTCTATGCGGGAGATAAGGTGAGATGGTCTCCTAGGTTTGAGAGCTAGGCAGGAGCAATCCCAATTTTCAATGTTAAAAGATACCCAAGTTGGTATTAGGATTGATAGCTAGGTAAGAATGATCCCAATTTTCTATGTAGAAAGATATGTGAGTTGGTTCTAAGTCTGATTGATAGCCAAGAACGGTCCCAATTTTCAATGTTAAAAGATACCTAAATTGGTCTTAGGCATGAGAGCTAGGCAATTCCAATTTTCAATGTAGAAAGATACGTGAGTTGGTTCAAGCTAGCAATGAGAGGCAGGTATGGTCATCACTATAGTTAGAAAGAGGAGATTGGTGTACTAGCTGAGCATACCATCTATTGCCATGTCTGAGCAAGACGATGGAAGCTATCAACTTTCTCTGGAAGTGGAGCGAGGGTCGAGGCCGAAGGAAACTCTGGCGTCAAGCTCCGTTTGCCCCTGTGGCCGCTCAGCCGTCACCTCTCTGTTCGTGGAACCTCGAGGAAGTCGCCTACAACTTATTACTCGGCTCTTTATTTCTAAGTTTATTTTCCCCATTTTTTAGGACCATAATTCTCTAGTGGTTTTGTGTCAGTGCCACTTGGCGTCATGCTTTTTTTACTTCTAGGCGAGATGATGAGTGTAGGATTTAAAACTCGATATGCTGATTGCTCTGGTCCCGACTGGGTGCATAGGGATACGTCTCTCTCTCTCTCTCTCTCTCCACCTAAAAAATCAATTTACAATTTTTTTTTATAATTCATCATTGAAAACTAGTAACATGAAATTTACAGGATAAAAAGTATTAGAATTTCATACTGTTTAAAAAACAATATACCAAACAATAATATCTTTTCTAAATATAAGTTTGACATATTCGTGAAGGGAAATCAATACAATTCATTATTCCTATATTTCTGTAATCACAAGGAATTTAAACAAACTTGCGTAGTCTCCTATCTTTGGCCAGCTTCTCAGAAATCCCATCAGGTAATCTGATAAACAAGTAAAATCCAATCTTCAACCCAATGGAATATACTCAACCCAATACCAAGAAAGCGATGCTAGGTGAACCTTGCAGGTCAATTCAGATTATACTGAGAGAATGAACACAATAGAAATCTTAAAACTAAATACCAACGTTCCATGATTTACCAGCATATTTCGCACACCGGTCATCATTTTAACATATCAGATGCCAAATGTCACTACAGAAATATAAAGAGCAAATACCAAAGATTATTTTAAACTCTCTTGTAGCCACTGAACACAACAGAATAAGCATAAAGATTGAGTTACCAACAACACAGTATCGATCCCTTAGAAGAAGACCAAAGATCCATTTTCCTCACAGTTTAGTTTCTCTTTTTTTCCCTAAATAGATCTAGTTCTTAACCCTCAGTATTAGAGTTAAACACAAAAATGTAAATAGCGATCACATTTAAAATATATTTTGGATATTTTCTAATAAAGGGGTTGTAAATACCCGCGCTACACTCGACCTTTGAATTTGAGCCTGTCGAGGAGAGATATTTGCTTGGGAAAGCTGCCATTGAAAATAGATTCTCATTGCGGAGAATCTCCATAAAATCATACTTTCAAAACTTTAGTATGGGAATTAAGAATCATACAATATTTCGCTATCCCCAGTGAGTTCAATCCTCAATCCGGAACATTACAGCGGCGTCGGGTTTAATGGCCGGAGTTTGCCTCGACCGAGCTGTTCAGTGCTAGGACGTTGGAAGTATTGTCTTGTCTGGAGCAGCTTCCATACTTCTTATGCCATGGCCAGGAATAAACAATGGTTCCAAGTCTACAAAATATCTCATTGAGCTCCTGTATAAACCTCTCATATAAATAATATGCTTTTTGTGAGACCCAGATCTACTTAGGTTTCACAGACTCTAAACGTTTTTTTCATTTCGAAAACGTATCCTATACCAAAAATTATTTTATCCTCTTATATATCAACATAAAGTTTCAGGAGGGTGATATTCACGTACCAAAAGAGGCACCTCTCCCTTCAATCTTTCATCAGAACGATAGCACAGTACATCACCTTTGGCACTCATCAGTACAGGGGCGGCTTCGATTCCATAACCTCCTACGAGAGGGTTATAAAATCGGTAGAATTTACCAAACTGGTGTTTAATCTTATATATATATATTAAAATTTTGGGGCTAAAAGTAATATAAAATGATTCCATGCAACAAAACAAAGGATACTCTGGCTGTTTCCTCCTTTAAAAGACGCTCATATATTGGAAGAAAGACTGTGGCTTATAATGTGAGGTATGCGGAGATGGAATACAAGATAGGATGTCCCCGACTGCAGGAGGTGAAGACAGCAGCCTCACACATCAACAAGTAAATAATTCACCAGCTTCTCTCTGAGTCATTGACCATCGAGAACTGTGTCCACTTGTACAACTGGTCTACAGCTCAGCAGGAAGTTGACGATGGCGTTGGAAAAATAAGACATCTATGGAGACACGCAGTGGTTGTCTCTCCACCACTGTGGAGAGTGGAGACGGTGTATAGCTGATGGCCATTTTACTTATTGATATCTTTCTTGTACTCCGAAATAATTCGATAAAAGACGAAATGTCTTCGTAAAAGCTTTTCTTGTTGGTGATGTTGGTGATGGTTATAAAGGTTTGGGGTAAATCCTGGGTCAGCACCATCGGACTTCCGAATGCTGTACACTGATCCATTGGACTTTGCCAAATTTTGATATTTACTCGTTTCGATTGTTGTGATTGTAATTCCTTCATGTTGTCAGATTTATATATTTATCCAATCCGACAAGGCAGCGAGGTCCTGACCCCCGTTCTGGTCGCTGGACCGGACAGTTCACCACAAGATTTACCAAAACTAAACCAGAACACCCGAGATCCGCGGGTGACCTCGACAGAGGCGGAAGCGGTCTGCTATGCAAATAAAAAAAGTTCCAGCGGAAGGTCGCGAGCGTCGAGGCGTGAAATGGCGGAGTGTGCCATCCCATTGTTGTGTCGTTATGTCGTCCGTTGATAAATCAGCTTCCTCACAAGATGTCGTTGTACATTCGTTTGTACTTGAGGACGTGAGCATTGCCGTAGAACATGGTGTCCGATGCCTGTTGCCTACGTTCTCTAGAACAAACAACCTCTACCACAGCCACATCTCACAACACTCCCATACAACCCAGCATTCGCAAAATATAGATCGCAATCTATATGATATTTATTAATGATATCAAACTTGGATTGTATTGACATCTTCAGATATTTTATCAAGGCGGATCGCCCATCTTGAAGCACTTCACCAGAACCAATGGGTTAGAAAGGTTCCAGAGAAATATTCCTAGCAGAAGATGGCCCTTGCCGACATATCGAAGGATGCCGATATAATATTTGATTCAATATAAGTTTGTCGGGGCATTCACTCAGTGTAAATAAAACAACTTGTAACACAGGGACACAGAGGTTGTAAAGTTCCAACGCTGTAATTCAGTAACTAAAGTCTTTAAAGGAATTAAATCGAGATAACAGAATGGCTAGCGATTTATAAATGTTTTTTTATTGTAGAGCAGGACGGAGCTAACACACGAGACACCCTAGAAGCTGATTCAGTGTTTCATAGGAAAGGACATAGTTAAAATTTCGTATCTAACGAGTTCGAACACAATATGTGATTTAAAAGTTTTTGAAGAAATTTCGAAAGCTCCAAAAAAAGATCTAAACTTCTATGAATCAAAGGAGGAACTCGTCCATCCATACTTGCCAGGAGAGGCATGTATGACCTAGAGGGAGTGGATATGAACCTCGCTGTTTTGTTACACATGGACCTTTGACATTTCCAAATTCACGTGTACATAAGATTCTGTATGGACTAACGGTGGTTGCGTGCAGTCCTGAACGTGGCCGTGGGCAAGGCGCCCATGCAGTCCACCATCATGGGCAAGGGAGTGCCCCAGAAGGCGGTTGACGGCAGCACCAGCTCCTTCTTCAACGCCGACACGTGCACCATGACTGAGATCGAACGGGCGCCGTGGTGGTACGTCAACCTGCTGGAGCCCTACCTGGTGCAGCTGGTGCGGATCGACTTCGGCACGCCGTGCTGCTGTGAGTATGGCCACAGAACGAGGAGATCAGCCTGTGATACTGGACAGTTCAGCCGAAGTGATGCCGTGGCCGAGTAGATACTCATCACAAATATCTACACAACTCTCACTACAACATACACCCGGGGGGATGAGGAATCACCATTGTGCGCCCATTACCTATATCTTTGATATAAATCGGATGTAGAATTAATTTGAATTATGGTTATACACTGAGCGGGTCCTCCCAAATACATGTCAGCTCAGTGAAATTCTAGAAACTCTTGTGCAGAATATAATTTAAAAAGCGTTAAATTGATGAAATCTTTAAAATACATAGTGGCCTAAAATGGGATATATTTGTGTTTCATTCTTTTTTGGCTTAGCCTGGAATTTTCACCTTTTTATAAATGTACTTTTCAAAAAGCATGAAGTAGAAACACAACATTTTTGTTAATTATATTTAATCTATTTGTGCGCTATCTATTGTGGACCATGTAACGACGTTTGAACTCACAGTTCCACACCGAATGTTTGGCCATGTTCTTGCTTGCTATTCTGAAATCCCAATGTCCGAGCATGGAGTCAGCCAGTGCGGTTGATAGGATCACCTTAGCACAGCTCTGCAGCATGGAGTCATCAGTCAGTGCGGCTGATAGGATCACCATAGCACAGCTCTGCAGCATGGAGTCATCAGTCAGTGCGGCTGATAGGATCACCATAGCACAGCTCTGTAGCATGGAATCATCAGTCAGTGCGGCTGACAGGATCACCATAGCACAGCTCTGTAGCATGGAGTCATCAGTCAGTGCGGGAGTAGGCTGACAGGGACAATCAACAGCTCTGCAGCATGGCGGATCACTTCCTGTGGAAGCCATGCTGGGCGGAAGTCGCCTGCTGCCATTACTACCTATTGTCTTAGCAGCCCATCGTCGCCATTAGCGGCCATTGTCAGGGGACACACTTTCATTTAGCTGCCAGCCATCATCCACCGTGATGGCTGAGTGCCGGGATACTCAGATTGCCAGATAGGACCGATGTCTCTTCAGAAAGATCAAATAAATCTCATCACTATGGCCACTATAAATACCTAAAACATTCATTTGAACAAAGATTTCTTGCTTTCTAATCTACCAAATTTAAGCGGAAAGGGATCCTTAAACTGCAAATAATTTTCTAGATCTTTCTCACAAAAACAGCAAAGAATGTTGGAAGAAGGCTGTTACTTGAAATGTTTATGGAAATTTTTTGCCGCGAGGTAATTGATCTATAAAATAAAGGTTACCTATTTATCAAAACTAGACGTCAAAACTAGACGCTATCTATTGACCGTCGAAAACTAGCGGCCTTGGGTCGGTGACAAAGCCACAACACCAGCTTTGGTAAACTGAGAAGCGTCCACCTGGAGAACATGGTTTCAGGCTAATGGCCCTCGTCTGTCTAGGGTGGACTTTGTTTCATTCTATCCCCAAGGAATCAAATTAAATATCCACAATTCCCGCCAAAGTGGCTGGACCAAATCTAGGGCCAACATATAGATAGACTTTTTGCCAGGAAGATAATGATCTATAAAATTGAAGGTCATCTCTTCCATCAAATATCTCGTCTAATTTTGACTTCTATTTTGACGGGAGAGGCGAGATTTATAGATTAAAATGTTGAGTTATGCGGAGATAGAATTCAAGAGAGGATCTCCCCTAGTATTCCTCAATATCCCCGATTCAACGTAACAAGTCAAAGGTTTCTCTGATTGATTGGCCGATGAGATCTACTCGTACTTCCAGCTCTACAGTTCAGTAGAAGACAATTCGACAATTTAAACAATTTTATTGATTCTTCTAATCCATTGTTACAAAGGTTATATAATAAGATAGTAAATAAAGGGTAGATGATATGTAGGGGAAAATATAGAATTGTGTATATTCGAAACTGTTATAGACGTGTATGATTCTTTTGAAAAATTAAACAATTTCTACTCTCTTACTTCAATGGAAAAATTAAATTACAGTAAGGGCAGTAGAAATTGTTTAATTTTCAAAAGAATCATACATGTCTATAATAGTTTCGAATTTTGATATCAGATGGCGCGCTATGCATCACAATATATAGTTGTGTACAAATGTCTTCAGCAAGGAAGGCTTTGTCACCTTGAGAGAGTCCAGACAAGGTCTTCCTGAGTTCAGCAGAAGAGCTGAGAATATCGTTAACAATGAAAAAGAAAATGAAGACCCCCAGGGTTTGTTATGCGTCTTCACCAAGACTTAATATAGCTGATTGCCTGTTTACTTCTTATTACTTTCTACCATTGTTTTCCTTCTTGGACTCCTGAATGCCTCTACATAAGACGAAATGTCTTAATAAATGGCTTCTGTACTGGAAATGGAGAACATGGCGTCAACGCTGGCTGTTGTTTGACGTGCAGAAAGTAACATTGGGTTCACTGCTTACACAAGACAGTTTATCACGATAACGGACAATAAATCACTTAGTTTAATACATACAAAGGTTTTAAAAAAAAATATTTTAAAATTCAAAATATGGGGATGACGTTGAGCAGTTTAGGACCTAACGTAGTCTAACAATCCCAAGGCACTGCCATTAGTCCGGTGTAGAGCCAAATTCCATTAGAACATCAGGATTCTTCGGCTCTAAGACGATATATAGAATTTTCTACTTTAAAATTCGAGTTCAAAAAACTGCAACTATTTGAATAAAAGTGGCATTTTGAAAGAAAATATTCTATCGATTCTGTTTAAACGCCTGATTAATATTTGAAGAAACTACCGGCAATGGCATATCGGCCAAGTGAGGGAAATGTGTGAAAGGTGACAGCAACAAGCGACACACACCGAGGCAAAAATAAACAACGCAATGAAACCCTTTGTCCGATAATTGGCAAGGCTTGCATAAGTGCCAAATTATCGCTTCTTTTGATACGGACTTTGATTGGGAATCAAGGTTTAGGCAAGCTCCCGTATTTATTGTCTTCACCGATTGGGAAATGGAGCCGCTTCTTTGTAAAAAATTGCCTTGGCGCTTGCGATTGTAGGGCACCGGCTTCAGGGTCAAAACTTGGCCCAATTTCCCATTTTCCTGTGTTATTAGGTCCGTGTCATTTTCTATAATTCTTTTTTTTTTTTGCAAATCACAGCTGCAATTGAAATTAATAGCTTATAAAAACGTCATTTCTAGAATTGTGTTTTTGGTTCTCTAATGAATTGATCCAGGAAAGGAGATTGGAAGTGAGCCGCACTTTTCTAGAGCTTCAAGATTAGGGGTCTGTGCGCACGGCAATGAACACTTTCTTTCCTCAAGTTGTTTTTTAATAAATAAAGGTTCTCTAACACCGGCTGTATTTGAGCCAACCGCCGTCTGGAACCGTGAGTCAGGAGGTTGAAGATGTTGGAATAATTACTAAGACATCCTTACTCTTAAAACTGCAGAATTTAGAAGCATAATGATACAGTGGCAAAGAAGATCTGGTTGTAATCTTTCTCTGTCGATATAGCCTAGCAGTTGCTACCAGCCTCCAGTATGTAAAGTCCATCATATAGGTAACAGATCAAGTATCGATTGGTAGAAAGTTGACCATTTGGTGTTGGCTTGATTAGAGGCACTGGTTGTTAGGTAGACAATATCACCCAGTTATATACAGTAGAACTTCTATGAGAGGACACTCACGCTAGAGGACACCTCTCTATAAAGGACAGTTTCATTTCCACAAATACCATTTTTACTATTTAGCAGCTCTCCGGTAAGAGGACACCTCTCTCTAAAGGACACTTTGGCTCTGCAATTAGGTGTCCTTTACAGAGAGGTTCTACTGTACTACCAAGTTGTGTTATTCCGTTCAAACCTGACCATTCCATCGCCACGTTCAGACAAGCCAATTTACCTAATTTATCAGAGTTTTCTCCAAAAGAAGCAAATAGTCCAAGTCTAACCAGTGTCTTGACCATCTCTTACAGAAGGTTGGGGGTTTAATCCATCTTCAACAGCAGCAGTCTTTTATTAGAGCATCTCTCGTCTTATAGACCTGTCCCGGAGTCCAGGCAGAGCAAACAATGATAAGAACAGCAATAGATAAATTGAGACATCTCCTTATCGTGCAACTGAAAGTTGCTGATGGCTTGCGCCATTTAGCAATAGATAAGTTATCAGCTCAGCGCAGTCTTGGTGGCGAGACATAACAACGTATCCAGTCTTATCTTCTTTTACTTTTTTAACTTTACTCTCAGCTCTTGTGTTGAACTGGTACAAGGTTGTCCCAAATGTTCATAAAAATATTATGATTTATATTTTGCAAGTGTTGACGAACTTTTGGAGCAACCTTGGTAATATTGGTAACCTTGGTAAAATTATAACAGAATTCTTATAGAAGAATGATTTAATCTCTGATGTTCTATATCAAGGGTGGCCAATCAGCAGATGGGCCAAGTTTCAGAATTACAAGGTTGTCCCAAAAGTTCGTAAACACTTGTAAAATATAAATCATTATATGTTTATGAACTTTTGGGACAACCTTATATTACAAGTAGGCAAAGTTTTCATCTTCCAAGGAATCAGAAAAAAGCTTGTGAAGCTCTGACTTGCCACATTTATAGGCATATCCAACTGCTAATTTTGGTCTTTCCCTCTGAAGCCGTGAATACTGAGGCATACTATGGAACATACTAATCTCCAATTTCACGTCTTTCTGCCCATATTCTGGTTTGATTCGTGTGATGGGCAGAGATTGTAGATCCGTTGTGGGGTCGGCCACCCCCATTGTGACACGGTGGTCCAACCACGGTGACCTAGTGAGACGACATCCTTGTTCTGGCCGCACAATGCCGCTGACAGCCAAGATCCTGGCCATTCAGACAGCCAAAGAAACTGAAGAATCTTATCTGTGAAATAAATTTCCGAGATAGCTCTGACAGGGCTATTTCAACTGGATCTATGTCACAATATATCATCAAATTTCATATTTTTAACTCAAACTCATTTTATATTTTCGACACTGAACAAAACTTGAATATGGCGACGCTATGAGAGGGATGGTGTTTGGAATTAGAGCTATTTTTGAGTGACAGCCACTGGTCGACCCGAGGGATGTGAATTCGCATCCTTGCCGATTTTGCCTCAAGCCCGAAGGACGTGAATTCGCGTCCTCGATTTTCAAAATTAAATATAAAATCGCCGGCGGCCGACACGAATTCACGCCCACCGGGATCTTGTCCCATACCTTCTTGTCTATCTATCAGTAGGTTGGGGGGATGTCAGCTAACCTAATGTACCTGTGAAACTTCACGTGAGATTGTCATTCCATCAGCCCCTATTGCCTCCTATACAACTGAAGAATCGTCCGTCCTCAAAGTGTTAAAAAATTGTCAACCAAGATTACAAAGGTATCACCCCGGCAAATCATTTTGTCAAATTGTGAACTTTTCATTTGATCCCTTGTGGATTCAATAAGATCCAAGCCTGGCTTGACTGACATGGGTCATTAGCCTGAATCCATGCTCTCCAGATGGGCATTTCTCAGTTTACCAAAGTTGGTGTTGTGTCACTGACCCGAGTACGCTAGTTTGCGGAGACGGTCCATATATGGCGCTGGGTTCTAGCGTCTATTTTGACAAGCGAAGATACTTTATTTTTAAAGATCAATATCCTCCCAGAATTTCAGTTAAATAAAAAAGTTAGAAGTTCTGAGAGCCACATTCATAGCAGACATGACGGATTATAAGAGCCAGAGGACGTGATGTTGGTCACTGCACTGCATCAAGCTGACAAACACGTCCACAGGGTCACACGGTACACGGTACACGATTTCCTGTAGTGTGCCCAGCTAACACATGTCCACGGGGTGACACTCACACACGGTACACGAATTCCTGTCGTGTGCCCAGCTAACACATGTCCACAGGTGCACGCTCACACACGTGTTCACAATTTCGTGTGTCCAGCTAACAACCGCCCAGCCACCATCGTAGTCCGGGTGGGCAACAACCGGCCCGACCTCAACGGCAACCCCATCTGTAACAAGTTCACGGGCTTCATCGGTAAGCCATCTTTACCTCAGTCTGACCTTGGAGCTGCTCTTTACTTGCTGCTCTCTGGACCACCATAGACTGTTCTGTCCTATATTTATATTAGTAGACAGCAGTTTCATTCTTACAATTGTGTCAAATCACATATTGAGGGTGGGGGGTCGGTGGAAGGCTGGTTAAACCGTTTGGTTTTCGACCTCTACGACCCAGGTTCGATTCCCGCATTGGACACTTTTTTCTGTTTAAAAAAAGCTCCAATGGCCCCCGATTCTTGCAAAAGTCCAACCCCACCAACGAGTGCAAGTAATCAAACGGGGCTCTGGCACATTTGTAAGTGCAAAGTCGAACTGCTTTTCATATGTGAAGACATGTGGTGCACTTACAGTAAAAGCAGTCGCTAACTACCCACCATGATTATCATGGCCTGTACCACGTGTACTAGGGATAATAAAAAGAAGTTAAGTGACGTACAAATTCCAATAAATAATTTGATAGATAGCGCGCTGTACTCCACACACTTCTGGCTAAATGATTCCACGTTCCCCAAGAATGTGATTTATTTTATCTTAATCCCCGGGGGAGATAACAAATAGAGAAATATGAGGGGGCCATGAGAAGATAGTAATTTTGCCATCATCGTGGATTCTAATTGCGAATAAATTATTGCAATTTTAAGGGTCAATTTTCTAAAGTGATGGAGGCCTGGGGGATCCGAGATCTTGTTCATCAGGTAAATACCTGAAGGAACTCCCAGGGAGATAGCTAGACCGGGAACTGTTGTCCTATAACATCAAGTTCATAACAGGGAGTCGGTGGAAGGATGGTCTAAACCGTTGGTTTTCGACCGCTACCACCCGGGTTCAATTCCCGCATTGGGCACTTTTTTCTGGTAAAAAAAAAAAAAAAAAAAAATCTCCAATGGCTCCCGATACTTGCAAAAGTCCAACCCCACCAGCAAGTGCAAGCAACCAAACGGGTTTCTGGCACATTTGTAAGTGCAAAAGTCGAATTGCTTTTCACATGTGTAGACATGTGGTGCAATTACAGTAAAAGCAGTCGCCTACTTCTACCCACCATGATTATCATGGCCTGTACCACGTGTACTAGGGATAAACAAAAAAAAAAGTTTATAACAGAACTTATTGGTTCAAGCTTCCAAACATAATCCTTCTTTATTTAAAAATCCATATATATATATATTGGATCAAAACATAATTTATTTATTAATATTTCAGTTCGCTAAACGCCAACCTTTTTCAAGGTACAAAAATTTATTTATGAAAAAAAAAAAAACTTTGTGATGTTAAAAAGGATTTTTTACCGTAATGATATAGCGATGATGTTCATTGGTTGCGTCATTCCCCGTCAACCTGGCGTATTGATTGTGTCTCTACTACAGACGAGAATATGGGGCGATTATCCTTAAACCTGTCTGGAAGAGAACCAAATGGCAGGGAATGTTCTAGATGTGGCCAATTTGATCTATCAACACCTCGCTATTCGAGTGAAGATACCCGCTGGATATTCTCCACCAAACTCTACAGCGAAGGCAGAGGCGTCATATTCATTGTACATAGTGTGTTATGCATATATATGTTTGAAACTTGAGCAATCCATATATTAAATTATTTTAAAATGCTTATTTTTGATCATATATTTTTATTTTCCAATATTTCGTATGGCAACTCGCCAAACTTCTTCAGGGAACAAGATTGTTTTGAGATGCTCACGTATCAATTTACGTGTATGTACAACTGCTATAAAATTTTAAAAAATATGTATTTATATGCATAATACACTATGTGCAATGAATATGGCGCCTCTGCCATCGCTGCAGAGTTTGGTGGAGAATCACCAGCGGTTATCTTTTTTAAAATAGCACAGACTGTGCACTTTTGTATGTATTGACAAGATGTCAATAAAATTATGTTAATTGTCACTTGTCCATTCAAGTGAAGGAACTCACTGAGTGTGTGTGTACAGAGGAAGGCCGGCCTCTGTTCCTGCCCTGCACCACGGCGATGCCGGGAGCCTTCGTCAGCATCCACCTGGAGGGCCACCAGGGCAACCCGCTCTCCATCTGCGAGACATTTGTCTACACCGACCAAGGTACACTGGCCTTCTGCTGTGGACTATTGTACATCTGTAGGTCAGAGATGGAATTATTCAATCTCGCTGAACCATAAATATCCATAATTAATGAACTAAAGATGAAAAATGAAGGCTTGGATCATTAATTGTAAACCTTCCATATATTCAGCGAAATCGCTGGAAACTCCTCACTAATGGTAAACCTTCCATATATTCAGCGAAATCGCTGGAAACGTTCCTCACTAATGGTAAACCTTCCATATATTCAGCGAAATCGCTGGAAACGTTCCTCACTAATGGTAAACCTTCCATATATTCAGCGAAATCGCTGGAAACGTTCCTCACTAATGGTAAACCTTCCATATATTCAGCGAAATCGCTGGAAACGTTCCTCACTAATGGTAAACCTTCCATATATTCAGCGAAATCGCTGGAAACGTTCCTCACTAATGGTAAACCTTCCATACATTCAGCGAAATCGCTGGAAACTCCTCACTAATGGTAAACCTTCCATATATTCAGCGAAATCGCTGGAAACGTTCCTCACTAATGGTAAACCTTCCATATATTCAGCGAAATCGCTGGAAACGTTCCTCACTAATGGTAAACCTTCCATATATTCAGCGAAATCGCTGGAAACGTTCCTCACTAATGGTAAACCTTCCATATATTCAGCGAAATCGCTGGAAACTCCTCACTAATGGTAAACCTTCCATATATTCAGCGAAATCGCTGGAAAGGTTCCTCACTAATGGTAAACCTTCCATATATTCAGCGAAATCGCTGGAAACGTTCCTCACTAATGGTAAACCTTCCATATATTCAGCGAAATCGCTGGAAACGTTCCTCACTAATGGTAAACCTTCCATATATTCAGCGAAATCGCTGGAAACTCCTCACTAATGGTAAACCTTCCATATATTCAGCGAAATCGCTGGAAACGTTCCTCACTAATGGTAAACCTTCCATATATTCAGCGAAATCGCTGGAAACGTTCCTCACTAATGGTAAACCTTCCATACATTCAGCGAAATCGCTGGAAACGTTCCTCACTAATGGTAAACCTTCCATATATTCAGCGAAATCGCTGGAAACGTTCCTCACTAATGGTAAACCTTCCATATATTCAGCGAAATCGCTGGAAACGTTCCTCACTAATGGTAAACCTTCCATATATTCAGCGAAATCGCTGGAAACGTTCCTCACTAATGGTAAACCTTCCATATATTCAGCGAAATCGCTGGAAACGTTCCTCACTAATGGTAAACCTTCCATATATTCAGCGAAATCGCTGGAAACTCCTCACTAATGGTAAACCTTCCATATATTCAGCGAAATCGCTGGAAACGTTCCTCACTAATCAGTCAATCCTTTCCAAATCTGTTTCAAATTTAGTTTAGTAATTGTCAAAATCGCCCCATATGATTGAAAGATACAGCGCTGGCTAAAATTCCATCCTCAATATACAATTTTGGCAAATTTTACAAGAACATAGTTATGTACGGGAGGTTTATATTTACGTGCAACAAGTGATACCTCTCACTTTCATTAAATGCATCAAGACGATTAATCTCTTACAAATGCATTGGAGCAATACATTTTGTTGCTCATCTATGGGCAGAGTATATGGACCAACGGACAAGGCGTGAAACACCAGCTTTGGTAAAGTCAGACAAATGAACCAATGGTACAAAACGGCCAATGATACCAGTTTACAGTAGAGTCTCCCCATGAAAGACCATAGCCTAAAATCATGGTCGAACCCGGTCTTTCATCAGAGATTGTTTGGTTGAAAGACTTCTAATAACTAGACATGACAAAGTTTCTGATAAGCGACCACTCTAGGAGAGGCCGGTTTAGCCATTGTTTTAAGCGATCTTTCATGGTAAGCTTTACTGTGTCAAGCTATGTCTTTTTGAACAGTTACGTATCGGAGCTATTTTGTATGAATAGAAGATTTCAAAATTTTATAAAAGTTAAATATTTCTGGCAAAGGAAGGCCAAACACAGAGCTACCAGATTCCGACACTCTCATGGCCATTAGAGTGGCGTGACTCGGCTGAGTTAAGGAAAGCTCGGACCAAGAACTCGATAAACCCGACCATCAGTCAACACAGTGATCTATCGTGGGACATAATGTCCGGAGCCTGACTAACGGTCAATTTGTCCTGCGGGCGGGCGGGCGTGCCCCGGGCTGTCAGTAAATAACGTAGCGGTTGTTAGCGATGGAAGCTTCAATCAGTTGAAAGTCCAGAAGTAAAGATTACCATTGGTATATCTAACCATATATTGGATCGGTGCAAATTATATGATTGCGATCTTTTTTACAACAGCACACCTATAAATGATGAATCCGAGGAACATTCACGCCATCAATTACTGATTCTGAATTTTTTAGACGGCTGAAAGGGATCGAATGGTCCATATTGAATTGTTCAGCCAATATCATCGGTAATATTTCGTCTTTTTACAACTACCAAAAGTTCCTGTTCGTGGAAATTTGATGGTTGACCTCTTCCTTCTTCACCAGAGGACCATCCTCCAACATGGCTCTTGCTGATTGTTCCTTCGCCAAAAGGTCCGTTGGGATCGCGAAATGCTGCGCTTCATCCTTTCTCGTAATGGTATAGCATATTATGGCGGATAGGGGTATGATTTTTGATGAGCATTTTAATTTTCTAAAAAAAGGATTATTTTCATATTTTGAAATTAAAATTTCAATTCAATTAAAATTTTCTATCCTTTATACGTGTGCCGACCCAATACCAAATGAATGACCAATAAATCGAAGATGTTAGCCGGCCTCCACACGGCGAGCGGATGGTCGTTGCCGCAGTGACAGAAGAACCATCCTGTGTAGGAATAAGTTCCGTGGACCGTTTGCTCTATGTTGTGTAACACGGCGTTGGAACTACCGATCCTTCTGTTATATTGAACTTAAAATCACAAAATAATGCTGAATCGTTAAAAAATATTCAAAAACCATCTTTAAAATTGCTCATTTGAGCGGCAAGGAGGGGAAGGCCATTTTTAAATAAGTCTGAAGCGGAGTTGGAACCATGACTATGTGACGCAGCCCTGCCCATCGAGCGCTGCCCCACGTTCCGCGATCAGCCGCTCGGCAGCACCGCCACCTACAACGGCAAGTGCTACATCTTCTACCACAACCAGCCCAAGACGTTCCCGGAGTCGCGGCGGTTCTGCGAGATGCGGGGCGGCAGCCTGGTGGACGAGACCAGCCCGGCACTGCAGGGCTTCCTCAGCTGGGAGCTCTACCGCCGCCATCGCAACGACCCCAACGGCCAGTACTGGATGGGGGCGGTGAGGGACCCGCGGAACCCGGCCAACTGGAAGTGGATCAACGGTAGGTCTCTCTCCACACCTTTCATTTATCATACTCTACATTGGCTTTAGTCGCTGTTGTAAATTTTACATTTCAGACTCACAATAACAAAATCAAGAACCCCATATTAGCATGCGTGTAATCATGGAATCTATTCTAGCGCCAAGTTATCTGTCCTCCAGCCATTCTATGTCGGTGGAGAATATTGGAAGTGCCTTGCTCATCCGTGAGAATCCCTGCCATCAGTTTCACCAGTTTATAAAACCCAGACCTCTACCATTATTGTAGCAATTATATCTACATTACAAAATGCGAATACTTGTAACTTCTAGTGGAACAATGGGGGTAGATTTTGTAGCTGTAGGCATGTTACACAAAGCTGTATAATACTTAAAAAATCTTCATGTCAAATAAACTCTGTCTTCATCAATATTGTTTCCGTGTGATAGCTTTTCTTCTCCTAGGATCCTTCGGCGTTAGTTGAGGTTGATTTGACCATTACAACTATCATAAGATGTGTGAATACAGCCTGCGTTCTACTGATGTCATTAGATATATTATTTACTAACATCTGTGTGTTATATGTAAGTTTCCCCAAACCTATTTCCATAATCAGTGCTGGAGGCGCCAGGAGTAAACATGACTGACGCAGGCCAAGACGTCAGCATCTCCTTCTGGAACCTGCCCACGACCCACGAGAACTGCTCCAGGTTTGACGGCGCCAAGGGCTGGCTGTGGTCGGACACCAACTGCGGGGTGAAGCTCAACTTTATCTGCCAGCACCGTGAGTCTGTGTACTGCCTTCACCTGGAGTTTGTTGTTTATTGGTGGTTTACCAACTACATGTAGCCCAGATCATTGTTGGTTTAGCTGCATTCCTAGCACATGTAGCCCAGCGACCATTGTTGGTTTACCCGTATTCCAAGCACATGCAGCCCAGGTTCATTGTTGGATTTCCCATATTCTAACTACATGTCGACTAGGTCCATTGTTGGTTTACCTGTGCCTTAGGTAAACGTTGGGATTGTTGACTTGTCCACGCCAGTAGGCTATTGTGTTGCTCGGCGTACGTAGTCTTGTGTCCACCACCAGCCATTCCAACAGCGACCCTGTGTGCAGGTCCCGCCACCTGCGGTCGACCCGAGCGGCCACCCAACTCCACCATCCAGTTCCGTAACCGGGAGATCGGCTCTGTCATCGAGTACCGCTGTGCCCCAGGCCACCTCCTGGTCGGGCCGCACATCCGCAGCTGCCTGGCCACCGGCTTCTTCAGCGAGATCCCCCCTAAGTGTCGCTGTGAGTATTTGGCCTCGGAAGTCACATGGGAACATCATGTACTTCTTCTTTCTTATCTCAACAACCATCATGGCTGGGTGAATTAGAATGCGTCTGCCTTTGTCATTAAGACTGGGAGAACTACTCAGTAGCAGGCCACTGACTTAACTTCAATATGAAATGGCCGTCTCTGACACGAGGAACAAACGCCATGTGCAGCCGCTCCTAAAATGGAGTACAGACTCATCCTGTATCCCTGGAGTCCGTACAGGGTACTATCAACCGGGCCAGCTGAACCCAGATTCTTTAGCAAGCTTGTTACTGCTCCCCCTCCTCTTCATCCGGGCTTAGGACCGGCAAAGGCGGAGTTGAAACATCTTGATAATTAGAAGAGAACAGAATGGCAAACTCCCTCTTTAAAAAACACATAAGCACATTTTCTCAAGCAAAGTCGTCTCTAAATAAACCAAAATCAATCACAAAACATTTTGTGTGTGAATCAAGATGTAAAAGATTCTTCAGTACAACGGCAGGAAGCGATACGCCGCTTCATCCCTGGTGTTTGCTATAGGTTGGAATCTTCTTGCGATAGTACTCTTTGGCCACTAGAACTGAGCTTTCAGATAAAGAGTTGTAGGGTTTTTTAAATGTTTACTGATTCTTTACATTTAAACCGTATCTGTGACCAGATTTTCACAAAATTACCAACCATTTCTGACCAAAGGTTTGCTCGGTTACACTTAGAAGTCGCGCTGGCCTTCCTTATTGGCTGTACAGGGGGTATTTCCAAACTGTGTGCATGTCTGATTGGCTGCTCCCAAGAAGGGCGGAGATGTGAGTCATTGGCTGTGCAGACCTGGAGTGCGGCCGCCCCGCCAGCATCCCCCACGGCAGTTACACCCTGGTCAACTCCACCCAGCACTACCAGAGCCTGGTGCAGTACCACTGCCACGACGGCTACGTCCTGGTGGGCCGCGGCCAGCTCAAGTGCGACGTCGATGAGAAGTGGAACGGCCGCCCGCCCCGCTGTGACCGTGAGTTGCCCCACACACGATAAGTTTAATTGACCACCAATAGTGTGCGACTTCAGTAGATTACAAACGGAGGAAATCCGTTCGTTGAACTGAGTTATCATTATTTATCTCTCTCGATATGTTAATTTTACAAATATTCAAATTTACACTCTTTTTTTTTCATCCTTGGTTATCTTGTGTTTCTTCAATAAAGGTCACTGTGTAACAAATATCTTTCAGAGTTATGGTCTGAATTTATTAAAGACACATGGGATAACCAAGTGTGAACAAAATGATCTCTGTCTCCTTAAAAAAAATTAAAATAAATAGACAACCGGTGACATCAAAGACTTTCTACTTCCTTAAGTTTTATCCATGAGTGTATATAGTATTGGCGCTAAATAATTCCTATATTTATACTCATTTTTAAAATCTCCTCCACCGGTGTATGGGACATGTGAGGTGACGTGAGGCGTGTGTCCAGCGGTGTACTGCCAGGCCCCACCCCCCACGGCCAACGGCCGCTACTACCTCACCTCCAACTCCACCATCTACGGCTCGGTGGCCGAGTACCTGTGTGACTCGGGCTTCACCCTCGTGGGCAACACCCGCCTGCTGTGTGTCTCCAACGGATTCTGGAACGGCGACGCCCCGATCTGCATCAGTACGTGACGTCCTGCTATGTAAATCTATGAGAAACTCGGCGTCGTGTATTGACCGTCTCTGCCAACTAGTAGACTCGGGTCGCTGACAACACCAGCTGTTGCAAATTCAAACCTGGAGACCACATGTTTCCTGGCTAATGGCCTTCATCAGTCCAGTGCGGACTTTGATTTCATTTGATCCATAATTAAGCTGGTAAAGTGGCTACTCACAAAATATAGATGGTAATTGGCAGATATTATTCTAAAAAAAGAAAGATTATCGTGTATCGAGAGATTTCTGAAGGTGAATGAATAAAAGAGAAGAACATGGTCCAGAATCTGGCCTCACTAACCTAAATTGTACGCTTTATATTGGTAGAACTTGGTGGAAGCGTCCTACAAGGCGTTGTTCTCCAACCCACTCAGCCAAGAAATCACCTGTATGAAGCTACTGTCTAGTTATCGGAACAGTAGTGCTGTGAACGGCAGTTTTCTGGAGTTGGAACCAGGAAATTATTTCTGAGATCTCTTAACAAATATGTTTCAATTTGACTCTATTCCATTTGTGGCTGCGCTAGAACAGATTTCTTACAATATTGCGTGACAGAGCCCATGACGACCAGCGCGGCCCCGACCCCTGTGTCCACCTCGAGGATGATGATAGTCCCTCCCTCCACCTCCCCGCCCCCTCCCCCGCCGGTCCCAGTCCGCCCCTCCCCCTACCAGCCCCACCCATCCACTGGCATCCGCCTGGTGACGCCGAGCGCCGTCTACACCCCCGTGCGCACCTCGGTGGTGCTAACCACGCCTACGACCACACCGCGGCCCACCCCGCCGCCCACAACCCGCCGCCCCCAGACCTACTACATCAGTCCCTCCACACAGCGTCCCACCACTGTCTACTACCGGCCTCCCTCCCCGCCGGCCTCCACCGCCCGGCCCCCCCGCCCCGCCGTCTACCGCCCCAGCACCACCCAGCCCCCCGAGTCCCCCATCATCACCCTCCAGACCTTCGACAACGAAATCCCCCACGACAGCTTCAGAAAGGGAGACAAGCCCGAGGTTCCCCGTATAGGACCCAAGTATGACTCCAAGACCACGCTCCCATCGACCAAGCTCACCACAGGTAAATGATCCGCTATAATGTTTATAGATTAGAACTGCGCATGCGTTACTTGACGGCGCTAAAAAGCCAATCAGTGTGAGAATAACCAAGGTTACACATTTATTTCGTCTGCAGACAGTGGACAAGTGTTTCTAATCAGCAATGTAGTCCACCAAGTCTCAAGGGTAAATTAGAACAAGTTCCAAGTTAGTGTTATCAGATAGAGGGTTTTCAAGCGAAAGATATTGGCACGGTAGAATGTTGACGAAAAGTCGCTTAACTAATGCTTATTTAGCTCTAAGACAACATAAGAGTTACAGATCAAATTGAATTTACAATAATAATTACATGAAACAGTAGTAGGGCCAATTCACATGTGGGCAGATAAATTACATTATAATCAGTAATAATTAATTATTCACTGAGACAACACAACATATAAACAATTTTATAAATAGTCTCAGTTTAGATATATTACTCGAGTTGTCCACCGTCGAATTAGCGACTGTCGGCAATGTCTCAGTAACACAAGGTATCCCCCACACATGTACAGTACCTAGGTAGTGACACGTGTGCACCACTTCAGCCCGTTGTGTACATCTCAGTGTACTCTCAGCTCGTACATTTCCTGGGAGATTTATCATCCTGGTGTTTACTTTCTCCGCCATTTGTCAAATTCTCCTCTTTGCTGCTGCAGTTGATTCATTAACTCCGGAGGGAGGTTGTTCAATTATAACTCGGGGGCGTTCTCAATCTCCTCAGTTCTTCGGTGAAAGATTAATTGAACGTCATATAGACAATGTCAATCAAAATTATTATAAATTAAAGATTTAAAAAGTGATTTTAAAAAACTATTTGTAACCTGAAAGTGATAAATTATTAGAGGTATCAATCAAACCCGTTAGAAAACTTTGATAAAATGAAATCACCCTAGCTTTCCCCCCGGGACAATACCAATAACTGACCTGCTGGTAGTTCCAATTGGAACAGTTTGTGGATTCTCACTTTAATTGATACCTGAAACATATAAATGTTGGACTGCCCTTACTGCAATGATAAAATAAAGGGAGGGCCTGACTCATCAGTGGTGAACTCCTAGCAGTTTTTCCAGTTTAATCTCCCGATGTTATATTGCATTGAGCTGTTTTGCTTTTATACAAACACTGAAACTAAACTCTTGGAAAAGGTATTTTAAATGAACAATAGACATAGGCTTTGAGAGAGGACAGTAGAAATACATATAATTATAAATCTTTAGATAATAAAAAAGGCATATATTGGATCGAATATATGCCTTTCTATTATCTAAAAATTTAAATATGAATATATTGCTATATTTTAAGATAAATTATAAATGTAGCTCTGATTCAGACACCTAATTATTTCACCATTGCAGTAAGGACAGTAGAAATTTGTTTTATTCAAAAAGGAACATACGCGTCCCAAAAATGGTTTCTTATGGAAGAGTTGAAGATGTAAATCCCATTCTATCGGTGTGTCCACTTGGTCGCAACACAACTAACTGTATGTGTGTGTGTCAGGCGGCATCATCGCCATGGTGGTGTTCGGGGGATTTGTCGTCATGCTGGTGGTCATTGTGGCTGTCATCGTGCTCATCAGGAGGTGAGCATCCTGTCTCTCTAACCTTGGCATCGGATGTTTGATCTATCTAGCGCGTGAAGTGTTCCTAGTCCTTACTTTGTCGTGGCTGTATCAACACTGCTGTAGATGGATCATCTTGTATGTAGACTGTGTAGATTACAGAGGTAGATATTGTCGGGGCTGCATCAACACTGCTGTAGATGGATCATCTTGTATGTAGACTGTGTAGATTACAGAGGTAGATATTGTCGTGGCTGCATCAACACTGCTGTAGATGGATCATCTTGTATGTAGACTGTGTAGATTACAGAGGTAGATATTGTCGGGGCTGCATCAACACTGCTGTAGATGGATCATCTTGTATGTAGACTGTGTAGATTACAGAGGTAGATATTGTCGTGGCTGCATCAACACTGCTGTAGATGGATCATCTTGTATGTAGACTGTGTAGATTACAGAGGTAGATATTGTCGGGGCTGCATCAACACTGCTGTAGATGGATCATCTTGTATGTAGACTGTGTAGATTACAGAGGTAGATATTGTCGGGGCTGCATCAACACTGCTGTAGATGGATCATCTTGTATGTAGACTGTGTAGATTACAGAGGTAGATGTTGCCGTGTGAAACACGCCCACAACTGTAGACACAACTTATACTTACAGTTGAGATACCATGGCCTAAAACATGTCTAAAGCCGGCCTTTCATGGAGATCGTCTTTCATGGGAGACTATTATGTCACGCCAAGTCCCTAGATGTCTTTCAACACAAACAGATTCTATGATAAGAGCCCATCTCCAGGAGAGACCGAATTTAGACATGTGTCTTGGGTAGGGTTTCTCCTGAGAGAGTCTAGCGTGTCAGCTATTGGCTGTAACATTACAGCAAGTTGGTGAATGTTGGGTGTTGTGGTAAACACAGCCAACAGTTATGTGAGCGTGTATACAAACACGGCATCTTGTAGGTCAGATACAATAGCTCATGTCGGTAGAACTGTGTGCAAACACGGCATCTTGTAGGTCAGATACAATAGCTCATGTCGGTAGAACTGTGTGCAAACTCTCCACAGACCTTTGACGGCATTTATTGACAATCTTTCCACATAAACGCATGTTTATTTCTACCATTTGTTTAGATTACGAGATAGCTCTGCAATAACTAATGGATAACACCTAACCAACCACGCAGTTATTGCTATGTTATGTCGCTTGTTCAAACTATCCTTGCTTACAAATGACACGGAACCATTCTGTCCATATACCTACCTGATGGCAGCCGGTACTAACCCCACTAACCCTGCCACCAGTGTCCGCCGACGGAGGAAGCGTCACCTCAGATCTTGGCTAAGTACTCCGGGCACGCTGAATGCCCGGGCCTTGTACTAGGTCAGTATGATGCCTGCACGGCTCTAGCATGCACCAGCGCGGCTCTAGCATGCACCAGCGCGGCTCTAGCATGCACCAGCGCGACACCCTAGCATGCTCTTGACGTCGACAAATGCATGTCTGGTCGTCACACGTTGCAACATCCCGAACTCTTCCAACACGCATCTTTGAATGTCTCACTCGGGTCGGGTCTGATGGAATGCATGCACCTCGCCATGTTTGTTGCATCTTGAGAACAAGTTGGGAACAGGAATGTGATGTTGCTACTATGGCCTTTGTTCCAGCCTCTATTAAGGTACCAGCTCTAGCTTTCTCTCTATGATATCAGGGTCGACGTGATGGTACATGGATCTCTGGTCAGGGATGGGTGGAATGAAACTCTTCGGTGCAGCGAGGAGCAGAGTCCATACTACGTGGCTTACCATAGTACTGCTGCCATCACATGTCATACAATCTCTGTGATTATTATTCAACATTATTCACATCGGATCTCTGTTTTACCTGAATCTCTAGCTGTTTCTTGTAAAGAAACCTTTTTTCTTTAGATAATTGTAAGTTTATATAGAATATTAGCTTTTACTATCATATACATTGTAGATTTATGCGAGTGACCCGGGAATTATTTGAATAAAGAACAATTGGCTTTTGGTCAAAGAGTTTCTTTTGTTTATATTGAAGAGTAATTTTATCGAAAGCTTGCACCACCTTAAAAATATATATTAATACAAAATAATCTCTTTTCCCAAAATCCAATTTCTACATATTGAAATAGGGTATATTATATAGATATAATAGACAGGATATACGGCATACATACGCAGAATAACAATTAACTTTCATATAAAGATCTTGAAGAGAGAATCGACTCATTTTTTAAATGGCGGATATATTATATTAAGAATTTATCTATGTTAGGTATGTTGAATAAAATATAGAGAGTGAAAACCCATGAGAGAGACTTCTCAAGCTACAAGTTTTAGAAAAATATATATTTTTTCAAATTAAAATAAGCAGTTCATAAATTCTCTGACAGATGGCAGCACGAGGTTTGAAGCGTTCAACTCTCTCTCTCTCTCTCTTCTCGGCCTTTTGGCTAAGATCAAAGTGTTATCTCTCTCTCTCTCTTCTCGGCCTTTTGGCTAAGATCAAAGTGTTATCTCTCTCTCTCTCTCTCTTCTCGGCCTTTTGGCTAAGATCAAAGTGTTATCTCTCTCTCTCTCTTCTCGGCCTTTTGGCTAAGATCAAAGTGTTATCTCTCTCTCTCTCTTCTCGGCCTTTTGGCTAAGATCAAAGTGTTATCTCTCTCTCTCTCTTCTCGGCCTTTTGGCTAAGATCAAAGTGTTATCTCTCTCTCTCTCTCTCTCTCTACGTGGACTTTACAATCAATCAACAAAACCTTAGATAGATAAGACATTAGAGAAATGCTGGATTCTCTTCAGTATATTTGAAAACGTATTGAAATAGATAATATATAAAACTACCTAACGGGGAGGATTTTACACGATTGGTTTGTTGTACATTCTCACAGCGCCAGTTGTGTGCAACACAGAGTGTTGGAATTGTCGATCCTTCAATATTGGGTTGTGGGAAGCAAGGGAATGGCTTTATGCCATAAGGATGTTCCTTCAGCTAGGACCTCAATCTGGGATTCAATAAAAAAGTTTGTTCATAACCGCAATATATATCTTATGATGGTAGCTAAAAACAACAATAAAATTGTATCTGAAGAGATAAGACAGAAAAGCTGTGGCGAAGTTAGGTTGCCTCATCTAGAGAAGTACCAGAGATTGAACCAGCAACTCTCATTCTGATGATATTTTGGAGCACATCAAGAAAGTTGAGCTACACCAATTCTATATATACCTAGCACCCTATATGTTTCCAAAGTTGCCTGTGTGGGTATCATTGTTTGAATGGGGATCACTTCGGAACTCATGAACCATTCCTCTATTCTTCTCTCTCATCAAACCCAATGATCTCATAGCACTGACCTCACTCAGCCAACAGTCCATAACGTCGGGTGTGTGGCTGCAGGAACCGGCGGACCAACGGCTCCGTGGACAGCAACACCGTCACCACCTACGACGGCGGCAGTGACCACGGACTCCATCGGTTCTACCAGCAAGCCTGGGACAACTTCCGGTACGACCACAGCACCCAGCAATCCGCACACACCAAACTCTCCCGCCTGGAAACTCTGGACAACCCCAACATCCTGACCGGCATGCGGCCTCCCAAGTCGACAGCCCGCACCGGCACCATCGAGGGCTACAGGGAGGCCAACGAGATCGTGGTCAGTGACGTGGCCGCCCTGTACTCCAGGCCGGACAAATCCACCCGAGGCTCGCCCCCGCTGCCCAACCCTAAGGATAAACGTATGCACGGTGGGTTCTACGGCCCACCTCAATTTGGCCATTCCCCTAGAAGATACTAACCGCCCCCCTAGGATAGCAGTCTCCTGAAGCTCAAATATATTGACTTATTGTTGACAACCTTGACTCCGGCATGACATTTTGTTTCTGTTCGGTGAATGCCAGAGTCAAGGGAATTTTTCACCTCTAAGTTGAAACCTCCTCGAATCCTGCTTTTGTAGCCTTAAGAAAATTCCAATAGTTTTGATATTAAAATGTTTATGGAAAAAAATAATAATTAAAACTAGATAGATATATATTAAATTAAAGAAATTGAACATATTCCATATATTTGATGGCATTTTGGTTAAATATTTTATTTCGTTGTTTCTCGCCTTTAATTCCACATTTAAACGTATTGCTATCTAAACACAACACCAAAGTTAAATACCTAAAATATATTATTTATTTCAAACACCTATTTATTATATATTTATATATTTAATTTTAAAAAATTACACTAACAGAGAATTGTAAAAATAAAATCACACCCATAAAAGATATATTTTTTTAAATCCGAGATTCTATTATTTGTTATTGTCTTTAAATGTTTAGTTTCTCTATTTTTGATAATTTTTTGATTTTTTTTTAGTTTTTTAATTATTGAAAAATTAAATTTGATTTAAGTTAGCACAATTAAAATTATATTAGATCAGATTTTATAAATTACCATTATATATTTATTTATATTTTAATAGAATATAATTATCATTTTTTCAAAAACGATTAAACATTGAGAGTATATATTATTGTGAAGACACATAAAATAAAGGAGAGTATATTAAATAGTTGTTCAATTATATACTAATATATTTATTGACTTTATTTAAATTTTGACCACAACACACAATTCTGGCGATAACTTTATATAGTGAATAACTATTTATCTCTTCCTAAATCAAAATTGTTTTTTATCGAATGTTTTGTTCTTAGAGTTTGATATAAAAATATTTATTAATAGATGTATCACACAATTTATCAATGTGACTTCATTTTTTAAAATAATAATCTGGAATTTAAAAAGGAATTTTAGATAGGAAATATTTATTAATATACAGCTAATATATGATGAAGAGAATTATAAAGCGAAAATATATATTAATATATTTAAAAATTAATAAATATACTTAATATAATTTTTATATATAAATGTTCGTTTATTATAAATTATATTTTTGAAAAGAAATCCGTAGAAAAGTATTAAATTATATTTTAAAATATATTTTTATAATATATAAATTTATTTTTTATATATAAATGTTCGTATGTTATAAATTATATTTTTAAAAATAAATCCGTAGAAAAGTATTAAAGTATATTTTAAAATATATTTTTATAATATATAAATTTATTTTTATATATAAATGCAATGTGTTTTCACACACACAAATATATTTAAATATATACAACAAATATTTATTATAAAAATTACCCCAAAATTATATCTGTTAAAACTTTTCCAATTTTATTTTAAAAATCATTCAACTTTAAATGCATTTCCCCACGATTACTCATTTCATTTCCCTATATTCATATTTACTCTTCTTTATTTTCTCTCTCTTTTTTTTATGCATAAATTTTATGTATAAAATATTTGTATACGTTGACCCATAATTTTATATGTTGTAGTCGGGAAATCCCATTGTAAATATATATTTATTATTTTGATATGCCTTGTATTATATATATATTGGTTATATTAAACACAAACACACATGGGTTGGTGGTAGAAGTTTGGGAGATTTTTCAACATTGCTGTAATTCGAGAGCCATGTTAAAAACTTCGTTTGATGTAAATATTTTTGATGTAAAAATAAAACACTTTTAAATAAAACCTTTGGTATTTTATGTAACACATAACATAGTCCTCTATGTGAAATGTCCTATGTTCTCTATGTGAATGTATTTTTAAAATATATTTATACTAGCGGCTTCGCCCGGGTTTTACTGGAGTGAAAGTTAGCTTAACGAATATTTGATAAAATATATTTTCCGAGCAAACATCCTCTCTCTACTGAATCGAATTTTATGAAGACATATAGACATTTGTTCTGAAAATAGAGCAATCCATACTTAAATCATTAGATAGTAAAAAGGCATATATTGAATTGAATAAGAGATTTATTTGCCAATATTATATTCAATCCAATATGTCCCTTCATTTCTTCAGGAAGTTTCTCAGGAGCCTGGGAGCCCAAATCCCAGAGAAGGTCAACTCCAGCGGGGATCATTCTCCCAAGCAAGCTCCTCCAGAATAAGAGTCTGCATCAGAGGAAGATGAAGACTTAGAGGAAGAAGTGAAAGAAGAGGAGATTGAAGAGAGCGATGTTGAACTGGATACCTCCCTGGTGGTGGAGGTAGACGTTGATGATCCCTTGCCAGTGGGGGATGACACCATTGAGGTGTATATGTATATGTGAATCGATTCAGTAGAGATTGGATATTTGCTGGTAATTTTATGGATTTTTATAAAGATATTTATAAATATATATTGACATTTATAGAGAGAGCGATACACTGTGATCTCAGTCTTTTGGCTGATATTTTATATATAGAGATGACCTGGCTTCGTGTCTTCTGCTCGAGTGAATGTTTTGCTGTTAGAATTTCGTTTCAGCATACTAAAATTGAACTGGTTACGCCCGTGGTCTGCTTTATGGAATTTCCCCCTGAATAATTGTGTATCTGATAATCAAAATATGATACAGAAATATTGTCATAATCATTTTCTGATTAAAAAACAACTATTTTTGCCCAGAACTTGGTCAATTTTTATTTTTATTGACTAAAAATGCGACAATAAACTCTTACAGAATTTTCTCCAAGTTCTGTTAAAATTTCAGCCAGATTATGTACCAATTGTGGATTTGTATAGCCGACAAACCTATATATAATGGAACAGTTATAAATTTTAATTTGTATTAAAATAATTATATATATTTCTAAAAAATAAAAAGAAACACATAGAGAATAATTATGTCATTTCAGCGAACTTTATGGACCACATATCAGCTCGACGGTGGCGCTCTAGTGGCAGAAGTTGGAACTAAAATTATCTAATATTATTTGCGCCCCGTTTAAAGTGGTTTCGCGTGTGTGGGGTTGATAATTCTGAATGAACAATTAGCGGAGTGACCTCAGACTCAATTTTCCCTTTAAATAGGGCTTGAATAATATAAATACTTTTTAGTTCCCACTTCTGCCACTCGAGCGCCACGGTCGAAGTCGTATTTAGTCCATAAAGTTTATTAAAATGATCAAAAGTGAGTGTGCAAGAGCGCTAAATAATTACAATAAAAAAGGAACAGCAGATGTAAATCTTGGCGTTAAAAACTATAACTATAGGCCGTTTAGCGAACCTATCTGCAAAACACGTAAATTAAGTTCGTTTTTTTTTTGTTATCAAAAAGGAAAAAATATATATATATTATAAACACTTATTTTTATTATTTTAAAATGTATTTTAATTATATTATATAAATATATTCATTAAATATAAATAAAACGATTACATTTTCATTTTAGTTTTAAAATCTGCGTTAAAAACGATAAACAGTTTCAAATTACGTCACTAGATGGCGATAGTAGCTTGACCGCTGTTAATGAGAACTTTTGTAAGCGTTTTAACATTGGTTTTACAGTCAAATTTTTTATTTGGATTTGCTTGTTAGACAAGCATTTTTCACAATTAACCGATTTTCAAAAAATAAATTTATGAACAAACGTGTGAGATTGTTAACACACAGGTTGTCCTCCATATAAGGAAATTGTCTCAATTTCGAAGTTTTAGTGATTTCCCTGAGATCATATCCATTAAAACATAGGTACGTAGATGTGCGAAAAGGAACCTCTCCCTTTAAAAATAGGCATTGAACAAGAGCAAAGGGTATGTTAGCCGTATTGTGGATGTGTATAACCGACAAACATACATACACTGACTTTTCTATATATATAGGGACAGGGATAAATCTAAATATTTTCCTATATGTAACATTTTATAAGTTGCGAAAACCTTTTAATTAATATTTAACGATTATTACAATTATTTTATTTCCAAAGCGCTATATCCCACAAGGGATACTTTCGCCAAACAAGGAGAAAAGCTTATTTACATAAGTTATTTACATTATTCAACGCATGAAAACATTAGAGATCCAGATTTTGTAGAAAATTTAGAATGTATTTACAAAATGAATTGAACTTTAAATATGATTTTTTTATCGGAAATCAAAACGATTAAAAGTGTATAAAAATGACATACTCTCTGATTGTCATTGACAACGCTTTGTTGGCTTGAGACTTAAAGCAGTAATATCTATGTCACACTACCTCAAGTTATCTCGACAACACTTTCCCCCAAAATAAAGGAAAATCCACAGTTTAAATGAGGTTAAATGCGCTCACTATTTTAATCTAACTCTGACTACTGGAAACGTCTTGCTCTGACATGAGCATCCAATATTAGAACTCTCAGCCAAGACCATCAGTAATGCTAATAGGAACATTTTATCTCCAAACTCTTCATCTGGCCACCACCGTATCCTACAACCACCACTCCTCCAGGCTCTAGGAGTCGTGGGCGACTGCCGTTTCCTGCGGCCCCCTGATCTGCAGAGCTGGATCTTCGGGCATTGACAAATATTACTATTACGGGTTATCACACAAAAAACAATAAACTAGGGCCTACAGTAAGAGTAACTTAAACACAGAAAGGCGTACACTCAAAAGTACAACACCAACAACAAAAAGGGGGTAAATAAAAAAAACACGATTTGTTAAATAAAATAAAAACAGTACTTATCTTTTATTTGCAACGTTGATGAGGAGCGGACCGGGGTTACACAGGTATGCGAGGAGCACCAGACAAGCACACAGAGAACGCTATAAACGTCTCCACTCGAACACCACTCCACGACTCCTCGCATTCCGTTTCAACCCTCTTTTATGTACAAACATGGCCATATTCGTCCAATGAGAAGGCGTGGAAGATCCGTTCACTTAACAAATAAACAACATTCTTCTCGCATAACTGAAAAGATTGGAACTGCTATGTTTGTTAAATAATTTGACAGCATCACCTGGAGGATAACGTCCTGGCAATCATGGCATCTTCCAAGACCCGCAGCTACAAGCACTTCCTGGGCCTGGAAATGCGAAGTGTCCAAGAAGACCTCGTCTGGAGGAGGACCATATCAAGGTGGTGGAGCCTCCCTAGCTCCTCATTGTACATTCCCATCATTTATTCATTTTTATTATCATTATTATTATTCTTTTTTTTTTGTAAAAATTGACTGATTGTCAATAAAATCATTTCAAATGTCTCCATCTAGCCATGGATGCCTTCTTGCAAGCCTACCAAGGAGGTCCAGCATTCAAGAGAACATCCTACTCAACTATCTCTGCAGCAAATATAGCGTTCCCCAGACCGCCGTGGCTGTGAATTGAATGAGACGCTATAGGAGTCCACAGGAGACCTAGCCCTGTGTATTTCCCTCCTCTCTGCAATTAGGTCTTATTCACTCACTATTCTATTAAGCGAAAATCGTTTATTCGTTAAAGGAATAAAGCATCAGGTTGTCTTAAAAGTGCATAAACATATTATGATTAATATTTTGCAAATGTTTACCAACTTTTGGGACAACCTTGTAATTCTGAAACTTGGTCCACCTGCTGATTGACCACCCTTGATATAGAACATCAGAGATTAAATCATTCTTCTATAAGAATTCTTTTATAATTTACCATGGTTATATTTAGGACAAATTTATAAAAGTAAAAACTTAAAATGGGAGGCAACACCTATAAGGCTAAAACAATAAAATTACATACAAACATCTCACAATAACCTTAGATAATATTTATACATGTCCCAACCTTACGAACTAAAAGGTTACCATATATATGTTTTAAACAACACGCATGGTAATATAGTCAAAAAACAAAAACAACAGATTAATATTCTTCACTGAAATATTCTGCAATTACTTAGTTTCAACAACTTTCTGCATAAATTAAACAATCTCTGTTTTTAATTTAGGCAATTGCGGTGTTTAAGTTTAAAACATCAGGCGTTCCCAGGTGAAGTTTCTTTTCAAAAAAATAATTCACAAATTATCCCAAAAGAAAAGCATTCGTGCCCGAAAGCTAGATATTTGTGAATTAAACTTTAAAAAAATAAACTTTACCTGGAAGCCCCTGATGTTTTAAACTTAACATTAAAAAAGGGATTATTTCACTGAGTAGCGGAGGTGTATTCTGTGTTGGTTGTTGGGTTCTGCGCTGCCTGGAGTACAGGAGCTCCATTTATTATTTCTTCCTGTGGTGAATCTGTATAAGACCCCTGGTCTTAATAAAGCTGTGTGTGTATACTGTGTTGGGTGCTGCGCTTCCTGGAGAACAGGAGCTCCATCTATTATTTCTTCCTGTGGTGAATCTGTATAAGACCGGTGGTCTTAATAAAGCTGTATGTGTATACTGTGTCGGTATATAAGAATGTAATATAAATATCTCTCTTACTAAAGTTGTTTTTTCAAAATTTATTTTATTTTGAACTTTTTCGGGTTTTTCTCATTTTCCCATCTGAAGTTGAACTAAACGGAAGATACAATGTAGAAAGAACATATATTACCATTCACTATTCATCCTTTCATACTTCATCCCTAAGGATAGAAATAATCGTTATTTCTCCTTAAAATAAATTTCGATTTTTCGTTCAAAAGAAACACATGCGGGATAATTTTCAGATGTCGTTCTACAATCATAAGCCGCATTATAGTGTAGAATGAACATATATGTGAAAAAGGGACAATAAAATCCAGGTAACAACTTTCTTTTAATTTTGTTTTTTTTTGCATACTTTCGAGCAAATTTTCTCCTCCTCGACGGGCAAATACTTCTATGTACAATATCAAGATGAACCTTTTGCAAAAACAATGGAAACAATGTGTTATTGGCCTTATGTAACTTTTGTTTACATATATGCACAATACACACACAATATAATGTTTTGAAAATAGAGCAATCCATATTTAAATCATTAGATAATAAAAATACATATATTGGATTTAATAAAATATTGGGGGTCGGTGGAAGGCTGATTAAACCGTTTGGTTTTAGACCACTAGGACCCGGGTTCGATTCCCGCATTGGACACTTTTTTTATGTTTAAAAAAAAAATGCTCCAATGGCCCCCGATTCTTGCAAAAGTCCAACCCCAATTACATTCGAAAAAGAAAACAATGGTTCCTTGGCATTCTTGGATATCATGATCACAAGACAAAATTATAGGTATATTACCAACGTATACTATAAGCCCTCCTTCCATCCCTCCTATATACACTATACCTCATACTGCCCCCTTAGCCATAAAATTAATACGGTCAAAACCCTCTCAAAACGTATTTTTACTCACTGTTCAACATCTGAATTTAAACATACAGAAACCCAGATCGTGATTAATCACCTAATGAACTCAGGATACCCCAGAAACTTCATTCTCCGACACTTTTACAATCCACAACAGCAGCTAAGCAGTCAGACTTATAGATCGACTTGCATCATCCCTTACTCTGCCCATAGTGTCAACATATCCAGATACTTAAAAAACAAACACGGAATACGTACCTTCTATACCAACAATCCTAAATTAGAAACAATAGTTAGAAACCCCATCACCAGAAATAGTTTTCCCATTACCCTGCCATACTTTACAAACTCCGTATATTCCTTAAAATGCTCAGATTGCAATAGTTTGTATATAGGAGAAACAGGCCGTAGAATTAAAGATAGGATAGATGAACACCATAGAAACATCAGAAATAGTGAACCTAGATCCCTTATAGTACAACACATTAGACAGACAGGACACTCTTTCGATACTTCTCAACCACAGGCATATTACTCAGGAATCACGAACAAATACAGAAGGTTGGTCGTCGAGGCGTTGCTCTCTTTAAGACATAACAGTATTAACAGACATATAGACATCCCCGATATATACAATGCAATATTGCCATAGTGTACCTTAGGTGACCATTGCTAGAGCGTTTTATTTTATTTTATTTTGGATCGTTTTACTATTGCAGTCTTAAATTCAACCGTATCCTTTTGTACAACTATTTTTGATTTTACTTCTTAGCATACTCAGAACACGCAGCTTTCTCTTATTTTTACTTTTTCACCAATTATGTTAATATGTTTATAGTTTTCTTGTATATATGCTAATTTTCTCAATATGGATATGTATATAAGATGCACTTTTACTCAGATATGTTGTCCTGTAGAAGGGTTGATAACCCGAAAGCTCGCCCATATTAAAATCTTTAAGAAACGCATCCTCGCATGCCTTGAACTCTTATACTTACATTATTCAGAGGATTTCATCTCTTTTTATATTTTATATTTGCCATTATATTTAATATTTAAGACTAAATATATTTAGTGAAATAAACGAGAATAGAAAACCTCTTCGAAATTATTTTGATTGTTATATTGTGTTTACAAATACAACGTAGTAGAACGGTCTGGAGAACAATTTGGCGAAACCGCTGAGAGGGTTCCCCACTGATGAGCTAAGTCATTTCTTCAAAATATTCCATCATCGCAGTAAGGTCTATAAAATAATATTTGATAAAAAGAAACATTAGTGTCAGAATGTATTAAATTAATGGATAGGCGACAGTATAATATTGAATATGTTGTTGTTTTTTAAACTCTGCCGCAGCTGAATGTCGTGTGTACCAGGTTGGAAGAGGTACTAAAGTTCCTCGGTCCTGCTGAGTCGTTTTTCTTCATTCAATTCCCCGACCGGCAAAATTGGACCACCTTTACGGCCAGCGGCATTCTAAGCTCTCTCGCTGGACGTCCATTTAATTTGAGCCCAACTGCCGCATGGGACTCATTCCGCCGGCTGCTTCGTAAATCTGCGGTTTGTCCCCCTTGAGACATGTCCCTCTACACTTGTCTTCGTGTCGCCTCCTGGTGTTCAATGTCGGACCTGGTTTTGGCCGTAGTACTGAATTTTTGATAATGTAGTTTGTTGTTGTTGTTGTCGTGTCCAATGAAGAGCCTCAGATGTCTCCATTCATCTCTATCACAGCATTCGCTCTTCATTGGAAAATAGGTGCCGTTGCCACGTTAGTCACCTTGGACCAGAATTTGGTCAAATATTCCAAGGGTCCAGGGGGGACCACAGGGATTTGGTAAAGTTAATTTGGCCTATGCGGTAGCGGACAGTGGCATTCTACAGGGAAGAGCAACCTAGGCTTCTTAAACTTCCTAGCGTATCTGTCATAGCTCGGACCTGACAATACGAACTTTCAGTTATAATGGTATGAATATCAATCAGTATTCACACACAGTTTCATTAAAACCACCGGTCTTATACAGATTCACCACAGGAAGAAAGGAATCATAGATGGAGCTCCTATACTCTAGAACCCAACAACAGCCTCCAGGTCTGACCCATGTCCAATGGCCCCACGTTCCTTCGTGCATACGTCATGGTTAGCGTATCACTGAACAGGCGAGTGTGGAATCAGCCACGTTCTAGTCTTCCCTTTCCTCATCTAAATAAACCACGACATTCGGCGATTCTATTAATCTCCTCCGAACGGTGACTGCGGCCTTGTAGAATTTATATAAACCAAAGACCTTGATCAATCGTCATTGCATTCATCCAGTTATATATTGGTTGACTATCGGATTGAGACAAGAGTTTCCCTTCCTGTTTCTCCAGGCAAAAGTAACCAAATATTATATGCGTGATTTCATTTTATGTTCTGCTATTACAATCAGTATTCATGGAAAGCCATATTCTCTTATCACTAAGGATTTACATGGCTGGTAAACATTTGATAGCACATCAGTTTCGCACATCGTGTGTTGTTTAGTGGCCTCTGTCAGTATCTCATTCTCCTTAGTTATCAGCTGACAATATTCTTGACCTCTCCGGGATTCCGTTCTATGGCTAGCCTTTTGATGGTATCGTTGGGTCTTCTCCTTTCAAGCGAGCAAAAACTAGTTTCTTGATCAAATTTATCGGCGAACTTTCTCTTTCAAGATTTACTTCTAATTTAAGCCTTTATAAGACGGATAACTTTATAAATGGATTAGGAATTCGCTAAAGTCCTAATTATTATATTAATTTCTATAACACAAAGTTATATGCCTTATATATAATTACACTCATGGACAAAACTTAAGAAAACTCGCCGGTTGTCTTTTTTTTTTTTTTTGAAGGAGACAGAGGTTGTTCACGCTTGGTTATCTCGTGTGTCTTCAATAAAGGTCCCTGTAATATCTTTCAGAGTTATTGTCTGAATCCCGATATACATGCTAAAAGGTACAACTTCCTTGAGTTTTGTCCATGAGTGTATATTGGTTTTCAACAAAGGTCACTGTAATATCTTTCAGAGTTATTGTCTGAATCCAGATATACATGTTAAAAGGTACAACTTCCTTGAGTTTTGTCCATGAGTGTATATTGGTTTTCAACAAAGGTCACTGTAATATCTTTCAGAGTTATTGTCTGAATCCAGATATACATTCTAAAAGGTACAACTTCCTTAAGTTTGGTCCATGAGTGTACAAGTGTGCCAGAGCCCCGTTTGATTATTTGCACTTAAGGAGTTGAGTTTCTGCGTGTATCGGGGTGTCACACACACACATTGTAACATTTTTTTCTCTTCAGAAAAAAAAAAGCCTTTTGCGGGATTGGATCCCGGGTCTTGACTGTCAAAAATAGACAATTTATACCATTCCTCCTTCTCCACCGACATGAATGTTTATCATAATTATAATTAATTATCATTTCTTTAAAAAATAGACACTTCGGCCAGTTGGAGGTTTTTATTTTCTCAATGTTTCAATAAAAATGTTTTCTCTTCGTCCGGAGAAATAAATACAAATAAAGCATTTGGAAAGGCGTTAAAATTCAGAACAATTTTTAGCGCCTTGCAAGATTCTTTATCTTCATTCATTTCTCCTGACGAAGACAAAAGATTTTTGTTGAAACGTTGAGAAAATAAAAAACTCCAACTGGCCGAAGTGTCTATTTTTTAAAGAAATATGAATGCCGGCCAGACAACGTCTATCTTCAAGATAATTAATTATCAATTGTACATAATATATGACAATTAGCTGTTATTGGAATAGCTTACAAATATAGGAAGGTTGAAACTATGGCAGTATCTCCTCCCAAACCTGACTCTCTATTCTGTCAAAGTTTTATCCTCATAGATCAAGTATAGTGGAAACACAACAAATGTATGTACAAACAAACAAACATTTTTTATCATTTATATCGCAGTAAGGACAGTAGAAGTTTGTATTATGTATAAAAGAAACATTCGTGCTTTTAAATCCTTTCATTTTATATGTATAGATGGCGCGTTATTGCTTTGTGTTAATTAATGCCTAACTGGCCTTGTCTTTATTGTTTACGGAAGAGCATTGCTCGATGCAAATATTTGAATGTAATTCTACTGTCCTATAAGCTTATGTCCATAGTTTACTTGAAAACCATTTCTGAGATTCCATCCTTCAGTGCTGCGTATATAAGCAGAATCGTCCAATACAGTATTAGAGCTCTGAGAAGCGGTGGATTATATTGGCGAAACCGCTGGGAGGGTTCACCACTGATAAGCCAAGCCCTCCCAATATATTTTTTCGTCGCAGTAAGGGCAGTAGAAGTTTGTATTATGTATAAAAGAAACATTCGTGCTTTTAAATCATTTCATTTTATATTTATATTTATGTGAAAAAATAAAATAAAAAAGGTGTTGATATCAAAAACAAATGAGACTTATCCTGACCACTAACATGACACTCTGGACCAAAAGCTTTTTGGTCGCAGAGATACAACCTGCACCACGCTGACGAGCGCCAACAGCGCGAAACGCGTTCGTGTATGGCTTTTCTTGATTTATTTAGAAAATAGGTTGGCAAAATATCAGGGAACAGGTAAATCAATGTTTAGTTTATTTCTGTTCCACCAGTTGGCGCTCTGTCATCTAGAAAACGCTCATGTTAATGGTCAGAATATGCCTTATACATACACACAAAGCTTTATTAAGACCACCAGTCTTATACAGATTCACCACAGGAAGAAAGGAAGCATAGATGGAGCTCCTATAGCTTCCTTTAATCACACACAAAGCTTTATTAAGACTACCGGTCTTATACAGATTCACCACAGGAAGAAAGGAAGCATAGATGGAGCTCCTATAGCTTCCTTTAATCACACACAAAGCTTTATTAAGACCACCGGTCTTATACAGATTCACCACAGGAAGAAAGGAATCATAGATGGAGCTCCTATAGCTTCCTTTAATCACACACAAAGCTTTATTAAGACCACCGGTCTTATACAGATTCACCACAGGAAGAAAGAAAGCATGAATTGAGCTCCTATAGCTTCCTCTAATCACACAAAGCTTTATTTAAGACCTCCGGTCTTATACAGATTCACCACAGGAAGAAAGGAATCATAGATGGAGCTCCTATAGCTTCCTCTAATCACACACAAACCTTTATTAAGATCACCGGTCTTATACAGATTCACCACAGGAAGAAAGGAATCATAGATGGAGCTCCGATAGCTTTCTCTAATCACACAAAGCTTTATTTAAGACCTCCGGTCTTATACAGATTCACCACAGGAAGAAAGGAAGCATAGATGGAGCTCCTATAGCTTCCTCTAATCACACACACAGCTTTATTTAAGACCTCCGGTCTTATACAGATTCAACACAGGAAGAAAGGAAGCATGAATTGAGCTCTTATAGCTTCCTCTAATCACACAAAGCTTTATTAAGACCACCGGTCTTATACAGATTCACCACAGGAAGAAAGGAAGCATGAATTGAGCTCCTATAGCTTCCTCTAATCACACAAAGCTTTATTAAGACCACCGGTCTTATACAGATTCAGCAGAAGAAAGGAATTGAATATGCTATATTTGCTTTTGAATATATTTATGTACTGAAATCTATTTTAATATTCTATTATGTAATGTTCTTTTATTCACAGGGTTTTCTATTTTCCTACTTTTATTTCACTTACATAAATGGATTGGCATTCTAGACACGATGTATATAATATTTACCGAATATATTGCATTTTTTCTTAGAGTTCCGATATGTTTTTGATAGAATTTTTCAGACTTGTTTCTCAGAAATCATAAAAACGCATCAGGAATGTAAAAAATATCTGATTTAAGGATTCAATATATTCAGTATCATGTCTTGAATTTCAATTTTGTAAGTGATACCAGAAAGAAAGAAAAAGCTAGAATATAAAAATACAAAAACATTGAGAAAACAAAGATTCCAGATCACACTTTGCAATGTATTGCAAATATTGAGCATAAATTCAATACCTGCCATTACAGTCACATACCTCCAGAAACAGAAAGATTGTGACTAGAGAATTTCTCTTATCTCAAGTATTACTGGGAGAAATGAAATTCCGGGAGATTTCCGTCATGTCTGGTACAACAATCCAGATTTGACCCCACCCTCATCTCTTAGCTCTTCATCTGTTGTGACACGTTTCTCTACATGTAATTGATCGAGTTTATATTGATAAACAAGAAGTTAACTTCATAATTTCACGTCCCCGTCGACTTCTTCGAAGTTCCGTCACGTCACCCAGCGTATTGTCGCGTATATATCCGCCAAAGTATTGTCGCGGAGATAAATAAGACAGGGCCAATGTTTACAATAATTATTTTAGAGGCGGTGTTCAAAGTACTTAGAGATAGATACTGAGATATGCATTTATATATTACTGTGTTTGTTTCTCCGTCTATAAGAAAAAATGTAAATATGCTAAAATATTGCTTACCATAGTATAAATAAGCTTGTATCTCTTTGAATCTCTTAGTTTTTTGCCAGTAGAAGGGTGTGTGGCCCGAAAGCTCGCTCGCGTTTATTAAAAAGAAACTCATCTTCCTTCATGATTTACTTTATTTGATTATCTAAACAGGAAGAGTTCTATCGCTTATACTACTGTATATATAAGTATTTTACAAGAGAAAGAATCGCCAGACATCTGGAAAAAGGAATCAAAGTTTACGGTGACGAGTTTCTTTCGCTGAAAACTTTAAAAATATTTCATATTCAATATAAGTATTTATGGGAAGAAATAATATAAAAAAGAGATGATCAATAAATATATACATTGCATACTTCTGTCCACCTCAATATGTGTGTTGAAGAAGTCAGGTAAGGATTTCTACGATCTCTCTATTGCTCTGACAACTGCCCTAACAGAGACATCCAACTCTTGTAGCAAACTCTAACCACTCTCTTGTAGATGACTTTTTATCTCTTTACCGAGTTCAACAGTTGACAGGGAGGTCTCGGGATTAGATCCCAACTCTAGAAGGCGTCTGGTGCCCCTCTGAATGGATAACAACAAGCCAAGAACCCCTCACGTCTGCTCGGCGTGGACCCCAGTGATGATTGTCATGTGTGCCGAGTTGAAACTTCCCGGCTAGGTGTTGTGGAGCTACTTGACAATTTCCTTCATCGCAGTAAGGAGAGTTGGAAGATATTTTTTTATGAAGAAAATATTTCGCACTAAAATAATACGATTTCTTATTTAGATGGATAGATAGATGCTACGCTGTGTCCCTTATTTCAAAATATTTTCTATTATTCTCATATAAATATGAATTAATGTCGAAGGGCAAATATTATATTGATGGATTTCGTTAATTGAAATGAAAGAAATTTAATGCGATAAACTTCTTCCTTTAATTTTTGAAAAAGGTCATTGGGGCCTAGCAGCGATATCTAGGAATCCACTTCCTTTCTCTATAAGCCTGGCTGGTAGTTTATGTTTGGTGTGGCAGAGACTGTATCTAGATAGGCCAGAACAGCTGAATATTACTCTTGAATTAGAGCCGTTCGATTCTTTATAAAACATTCTGACTTCATGAGCAACGTCAACTACTTGGTGAATCTCCTTAGGTACCTGTTTTTTTCCTCTTTTCGCTCCCCACTTCTTCCATCCATATTTCTAAATCCATGTTCTTATTTTCCATATGATCATTCAAATAATAATCTGTATATATTTATCATGTGTATATAATCTTTCTCCATTTTTACCCCTTTGTATATTTCCCACTTTCATAGGTTTCTCCGTCTTGTAACCCCAAGGAGAATCCTCTGTAAGACCAGTGTGTCTTAATAAAGGTTTTTGTGTGTGTGAATCTCCTAAGGTTAATTGGAGCACAGACTCAAAGAACTGGACCGATTCGAAGACCGACTACAAACAAACTGCTTTTATTGAGAGAGAGGGAAATAAGGATAACCCAGGCCCTGGATTGCTTTTATTGGCCAGCTGGCAGTTCTATACAATCAAAAATTTGCATATTTAGCTAAAGTAACCAAATTTACATAATAGGCGCGAACAATCATACCAGTGTGTGTTGTGTATGTGTGCTTAATGTACATCTAAATATAAATAATATGTAAATATATAGTGGATATGTAAACATATACCCATGTATATATTTGTATACATATTTGTAAATGTAGTTGAGATATATTTATGGCTGCCTAGTTAGTGAGGCTGTTTAGATTGGACTGGATAATTGGTGACAAGGTTTGGAGCTCGACAAACAAAGCTTGACAAGTGTCAGTCCTAGTGACAATGGAGGCCAATTTGAGACTATTCATCTTTTTTCTTTAGAAATCTTGAGCAACAATGGAGTAAATTAGTTTTAGAGAGAAAATTATTTTGTTTCCCCAAAAAAATAAATCCCATTCGATATATATGTATGTACACTTGTATATACATTTTTCATTCTCGAAGTATAAATTTTATATCAAGAAATCTATATGTAAAAGTAATATTATGATTCTTTATATTACAAAATTTGCAATCTTGATGAGGCGAAAGATCAGGAACATTCAAGAAACATATTCAGAAGCAACGAAATGTTGAAGAAGTGTAGAATATTAACTTCTAGGAACAAAATTTAGAAGGATAACAAAGAAGGAGAAAGGAATATAATCTTCTGGGGAAATTTATAATTACTATGAAGATTGTCCACGACATTTTATGTGAGGATTAATTTGGAATTATTCCATGAATATTGGAATCAAAAGAAACTCTGCTATAATCTCAATATATTAATATCCCGCATCAATATATATATATATATATATATATATTAAAATTATAATTTCTAGAGCAAACTTCTCTGTAAATTCGACCACCAGATGTCGCGGCATTCCCTATATATTGTTGTTTCCCATTGGCCGGCTCAAATCTTTCTGTAGATATGCAAATATGTAATCTTTTGTTTTCTTTATTCTACTCGCTTTAAGTAAGGTGGTACTTTTTCAAATGATGTATTTTATATTTTATAAGCTCAATTAAAGCTAATTCTGATCTAAACTATATTTTTTATTATTACCTTTCAAGATTATTACCACGACTGCAATATCACAAATATGTTCATGTATTCTCAGAACAATCATAATGAGCAAGTAGTAATTCTATCAGAATCAAGCAAATGCTCAAT